>UELU01142423.1:0-25174 GCA_900490025.1 Megastigmus dorsalis
ATTATAGATACAGCGACTGTTTCATTTTATTTGGTAGTAGGATTGGATTCATTTTATATATCTAATTAATTAATAAAATGTTTTGTGATTTATCAATCTGAAGTTTTTTATTTACAGCCATTTGGTAGAATAAATATGAAATTGTGTTGGGGGATAACAAATCATACTTGCCAAGATTTTACCTTTTTAAAGGTAATTTTTTAGATCTACGAATATACTCGAATCCAGTAATTGGGGCACGGTTTTCCAATTACTGACACTGCGCGGATTCGGACTCCAGTGGTCGTAAGGTACTGGTAAAAACGCGAAGCCTCTACGAAGATTTCTTAACTATGTCGGTAACGTGGGGCACCTCGGTTACCGGAATTTTTCAAAAACGTGTATACAAGGCCTAAACGTAGGCTAAATCGGATCGGTGGTACGTTAAATTCTAAGCTTGCACAGAGGAGCGTCTGAGTAACGACCAATCGGGGAGCATGGGGGTATTTCGTCTGGGTCGCTCAAAATCGGCTACTGGAGCATCAGATAGTCGCTTTTGATAAACCTCTTGGAGTTTTGGGCGTGAATGCGCTCCTGACACGGCTGAAGCACCAGGCGAATACTGTCGATATGAGAGCTTCCGCCGCGTTATATAGGCTCTCAAATCGGCGGCGATCAGTAGCGGTGTGACGTCACTAGCGATGCTAGGCAACTTTGGTTCCACTGTGCGCATGAATTCGCTCGCGCTCGCAGTGGGTACTAACTTGACCGCTTAATTTTGGCGACTGCGTGCAAACATATAAGCATATTATTAATATAAGATCAAAAACTTTGGAAATATATTACTCAATAGTTCAGCTTTAAACTGCCTACCTATTTAAATAATTATATGACCCTACTAAATCGGAAAACGATTTTTAGTCTTAATTATTTTTTTTTTCAGATTGTTGCTGTAATACTTTGCGATACCGGTATTGCTCTTTTAGCTTATATGGATGGCATAACTGGTAGTCCAACACTAGGTGGTGTAGTTCTTGCCGCATCAGCAGCTGCAGGATCTGCAGTTTATAAAGTAAGTTCTATTGAATTTCAAAAATTTATAAAAGTATTTTGTATTGAGCGTACTCCTAACGCGCATTGGGAAGTAGCATTCATTACATAGGCCCGCAAACAAAAAAAAAACTCTGAACTGGATCACCTTATTCCTACATATTTTGGTCTTCTAAACACAAATTTTAAATATAAACTTGCTCGCTGGAATGCTATCGCGCCTTGCATCGCTTCGCTTCGCAAACAGCTTCGTTAAAGAGCAAATCAGTATGATAAAAGAAAAAAAAATAAAATGCTCAATGGTGCATTGAAACAGAAAATTTATACATGTATATAGTTAGTAGTAATATTAACTGCATGACATCAATAACAAAAACATAAATACAGCTTGTCTGTTATGATCCCGAAAATTGAAATCGACTCTACGTTCCGCGCGATCTATTATTTTAAATCCGTAGCCATAACGAAAGGCCATACTACAATAGCGCCACGCTACTCGTGTTCTGCTGGCGGCCGCTGCGTCGTGAGACGTACTATAGTGTCCCGTACAGCGTCAGTACAACTCGGTCCAATTCGCTCATAATACCTAGTGTATATTATATCCTAACAGTGTGTTCACATCAGTTGGGCGGCGGCCGGCAAATGCATTCCCAAGACGAAGTAAGGTTATAATAACAGATGTTCATGGTCGGATCCTAGGACGGCAATCAAACATCAGGAGATTAATTATAACAGTTACACAGTAATTCCTCCAAATGTTCTTTATTCTTATAACTGTTGGGCTGAAATATACACATTTTGAAGGTAACTTTTTATGGTAATAAATTTTAATATTTTTCTAACCTTATATCTGTATACTTAAAATATTTATTATGTAGGTACATTTTAATCGTACTTTTTATTTTAATATTAAATAGATATATACTTTAAAGTAAATATTAAACTAAAATGGTTCATTCCAATCAATATTTTACTAGGTGAATTTTATTTTTATCAATAGAATATGTTACATATTTCATTTAATTTGAATTATTTACAAAGTATGATTTAAGTAAGATTTGAAACAAAAGAATTTATTGTCATTAAAATACTAATATTTTTTTATGTTTGGTTGCTGTGTAACTGTTGTTTTGGAGCGACCTGCAAATCTACTTTCCAAGTCATTGTGCTGTACATAGGTTTTGCATTCATCGAAGTTGTTATGGTCTGGACATTATTCACATTCGTAAAGTAACTTGTAACGGGGTCCTGGGTAAGGGGTACTGATGCTAAGCAGCTGAGATCCCTCGTTGCGATAGGAGGTGCGGGCGGACGTTAGCCGCTTGTGCAATCGCACCTCCGTGCAATGCCGGACACCGATAGCAACACCGAGAGGTTTTCCTCTCTGCTTTTTTTGTGTGAAAGCCAGCTGTTCGCACTGTCTCTCTCGTGTGGTCCTTTGCCTGAAAAGGATCCGCGAAAGCGCGAAACTAAACGGCTTTCTCAGCCAACAATGCCGGCCAGCTCGCCACGATCGTCGAGGGCGGTAATCACACGTGCGGGGAAAGGGGAATGTGAGTGAGGTCGCGCAATGCCACTCACTCTGTTAAACGGTATCAAACCAACAGTAAATTTAATAAAAAAAGAACGTGATTCTAATACAAAGCTCAATAGCTATTCAAGTATAAATTTGTTCGCGACGAACGGACCGAGTTCGCTTACACGCACGCACAATTTCCCGGAGCTGCCACGAGGTTCGACTTGTGGCTTACAAGCTCCGGCGCCGCTTTTCACGTACAGGTTACTCTTCGACGAATAACCTGTATTATTCGCATCCCCGTCGGCCAGTGCGCATCCGCACTGGCTTTTACGACGGGCTATTACGGTTGCGAGAAAATTACGTTGCACTTACTTCGTGCAGTCGAGTATCGGGGCTCGACTCTTTCTCGCTCCCTCTTTCTCTCTCTCTCTCTCGTTTGCTCGAGGGGCTTCCATGCCGACGCCACGTGGCTGCAGCTGCCCGTCGATCCCCCGGGCTCTCACTCTCGCAGACCCCGCTCCTGGACGGCTTGGGATGAGGAGATGGTGGAAGGGGGCTTTTTGCCTCCACCACTGCACCGTCGGTCGCACTTACCTCGGCAGAGTACGCCCACGCGGGAGCGATCGCGCAATACGTGGCGTTCACACGGAGAGAAGAAGACAGTATGGTCGCTTCCGCCTGGCCTTCTTCCTCGTTCTCTTTCTGTCGCGCTCGCACCGGCTCGTATGCGCCGTTCCGCTCGCGCGCGGAATTCGAACGCGCTCTGCCATTACAAACTTTTATTTCAGTTCTTAATTTAAAATGTTTTAAATAATTTGTGCTCAATTCTTTCTATGGTTTATGAGTAACCTTAAATATACAAAAAATATACTTAGATATGATTTGAAATTATTTTGCATAGTATATAATGCAATAATGAATACGGTCTGCATGGATTTGTCATGAATATGAAACATGTATTGTATTTTTATGGACCGTTACTTTAATATCATTTATAAAGTGTTATTCGTTAAAGTTCTTATTCTTTTAATTATAATTAACTTTTATTCTTTCTTAGTTATTGACTATTTAATATGAAATTGACGTAATTTTATTTTAAAAAATATGGTCATAAGTTTTTTTGTTATCAAAAATTTGTCGCTTTTGGTCGTTTTAATTAGTTAGCTGGTCCATACTAATCACAATTTTTAGCCATTATGTGTTGTTTATTTGTAGAAATTTTTCAATTTAATTTATAAATTTTATAAGTAAATTTTCAGTATTAGATACAAACGACATTAAGCGACTGATGTGATAAAATACTTATGATTTTAATTGTGCTTTGACAGCTGTATAACTACTGTTTTCAAATACTTGGATCAGTTTTTGAAGTGATGATGCTACTAAACTGCATGCACTGGTTGTAAAGATTAAGGCTTGACCCTGTTGAGATTAGAAAGGTAAATAATTGTTGTAAAGTTGTAAATATATTTATTCAAGAGTTTTCGTTAGATCGCATTTTACTTATACTAATTGTATTTTTAAGAATATCGATGGATGCAACTATGGTTTTTCTAGCTGGAATTTATCCGTTGTAAATTAATTGATATAAATCAATACACTTTATTTGTATAAATAAAGAATGTATTATTTTGGTTCAATTTACAGATTCTTTAACTAATTTCACTAAAGTTGAATTGGAAATAAATGACCTTAAGCATCCGGTGTGACAAAATACTAATAATTATTTATATTTTGTTGCTGCATAGCTGCTGCATTCAAGTACCTAGACCAATTTTCCAAGCGATGGTACTACTGAAAAGCATCACCTGATTGTTATATGAATTAGTTCTTGAACCGCAACCACCTTTTCATCATCCTGCTGCTTCCTTCCAAATATTCAAGGATGCTGTATCTTAAGGATGGACCACATTTCAAATCTAGTCAAGTTTATTTCCAAGCATGATTGCATTCATACTTACATTAGCGTTTTAATCGTTTTTACTATTATTTTTTTAAGAACCACTCCTAGAAAAAAATGTTTAATAGAGAAAAGTTTTGTTTTTTATGCTGTACAACTTTTGCATGTAACACTTTTGTGACAAATTAATAGTTTTATTATTAAAGGTCAAAAAGTGGTCATTTTTAGCTAATATAAGCAATTTAAATCGTTTTTCTACTGTTATTTTGAAATAAATCACTCCTAGTAAAAAATGTTAAATAGAAAAAAGTTTTATTTTTTCGCGCTCTATAAGTTTTATATTTAACACTTTAATGAAAAATTAATATATTCGATGTTAAAGCCAAAAAAGAGGTCATTTTTAGCATTTCCCACTGTTTTACCACTGTTATCTTGGAAGGAATTGATTTTAGAGAAAAGTGATCAATAGAAAAAAGATGTATTTTTTTGTTCTTGCACTTCGTCTATTTATACTCTACGAAAAAATTTTATTTTTCAAGTTATAGTTAAAAACCGTTTTATGCAATTCATAAATGGTGTGTAATTTCGAAGCCTTTCGATGGATATAGCCCAAAATAGGAACGTTTCTATTCTACAATATAATAAATAAATTCCGAAAGTTTCAGCCCGATCGGTCAAAAATTCATGGAGAAAATTCGTTCACAAAAAAAAAAAGAATTTTTCATGCTATTGCTAAAAGAATACTCATAATTATTAAACTGTGTACCATTCCGAAGCCTTTCGATGGATATGGCCCAAACTATGAACGTTTCTATTCTACAATATAATAAGTTAATCCCTACATTTTCAGCCTGATCCGTCAAAAATTCATGGAGAAAATTAGTTCACAAAAATAGTTTGACACTAATCGTGTCTAAATAGGGATCCCTGCGTATTTTCGAGATAAGTAAAAAAAATGAATTTCGAGATATCTTAAAGTACGAAGATAAAATTGCTTTTCATTATTTTAGTAGGTGGTGTTAAGAAGCACTCAATACACTTTTCAAAATTTATTTTTAATACTTCCATAAGATTTTTCGTCTCCAAGTAATGCCAATAGAAAGTTCACGAGCATTTAAAACCATACTTACTTGTTCCATTTACTTGCTCTTGAAATACGTTTTGTAACTTTAAAGAGTACTTCATAATATCACTTGATCAAATAATGACAAAAAATTTTAATTTTGTATTTTAAGATATCTCGAAATTCGTTTTTTTTTAATTATCTTGAAAATACGCAGCGCGACCCCTATTGTAAATTCGTGTTTAGAAGGCCAAAATACGTAGGAATAAGGTGGTCCCAACTCCAGTTTAGGGTACTTTTTTTGTTTGTGGGTCTGTGTTATTAATCATATGCAAATATTCGTTACTTACTTACCCTTACTCAGTCTGGCCTGATGCATGAAACTTATGTGATGCATCAAAAACATAATTATTGTCTTCAAAGTTTTTGTCTTTTTAACAGAGTAATGTAGAAATATCGATGGAATAGGTACGCTATATCTAGTAATTGAAGTGATAAACGTTTTGATAACATGTTGGCCACCCTACTCAAGATCAAATTTTTATTAAAATCAATTACTATTACCATTGCAGAGAGAAAATCTAATGGTTTTGCTTCTTTACAAAGGAAGCTTTATGAAAGTAAATTTCTTTTTCAAAAGTTATTTAAAATGTTATAGGAAGATATTCAGCTTTTTACGTTATCTAACCCATTAAGCGATTCTAAAGTAACTATTTTTAGATCTACAGAGACACGTTTAGTGTCTAAACGAATATTTCTTTTTCATTCGAATGACACAAGAAAAAAACGGTATCGGGAGAATAAAAGAGCCATGCTCTCCTTTTTTGTTATTTTATTCAATTTATTTATCCAGGAATACTAAAACCCTTTACAGAAGAGAGTTATTTCCTTGTACTATAATAATTGCTGATATTCAAGGCTTTGTTTAACTCTGCGATGTTATCAGGAAAAGGAATTGAAAATTATGTGGAACTAATCACCATAATTTCAAGATGTATTCGGTATTTTACTCAATTCGACGAGAATAGTACATTACGCATCTAGTGAGCGAAGATCATCTCGACGAGGGGGAAGTTTGTTGCCCGATTTGTACACGTATTGCGTACAATACGTTTTCATACAACGTGCGAGAAGGTCAATTTTGTGTGAAGAAAATTATCTCCACGAATTCTGAAAATTACTGATGTTAAAGTAAGTATTTAACTTGTTACCTATTTCTTTTGCAAATCAGCTACATAGTCGATATAGAGAGTAATGAAAATAAACTAAGAACCTAAAGTGATGATAACCTCCAGATTTATTCGGTATTTTAATGAATTAGTTGCCTCAAGAATACTAATATTCTTTAAAAAACTATCCGTACTGCGCGAAGAAAAGTTTTTGTACTACTGGGCATGAATTTTTAGTTCCCGAGTATGTAATCACAGCAACAATTTCATGCACAAAGTATGCGTTTTTGTTCGATCTGATATATTTCAGAGGCAACAGGTACGAGCTATCGATATTTGGTTATAAATGAAGTTTAATATATATATTTAATAATACTACTAATCAAACTAATACACGTATAATGCAATTAAATAGTAATGCAATAGATTCTACCAATATTACTATTGCATTTTTCATTTTATTTACTAATATATTTTTTATACATCTATGTATTAATAAGAGTCACATATAATATAATTTTTCCAATCCTACCTTTTCACGATTCAAATCCGAAAGGTCTCACGCCTAAGTCGAATACTGAAAAATATATATTTTAAATTATATTTGTGATTTACATTATGAGGCCTGCCCTGGCCTCACAAGATTAATTGTTGAATTACATTGCATCTTTCACACGAGTCAGGAGGTGAAAGGATGACGATGGGCCGAGCTGCTGAGTCCGCCAAGCAAGCGACGACGATGACAATGACGGTGATGGACCTGAAGAACTGCGAAAACACGCGCCAACCGCGAATGGGTAGCAGTGGCAATAACGATGAGCCGCGGCGATGATTTACGACGGCGACTATGAGAAAGCAGCGTCGACGGAACCGAGGTTTCGTACAACAGCCAACACGTTCGTACGCATACCAGCTCCGTGCCGATGCCAGCTACGAGGGTGCGAGCCGCGACTAGAGTGCCAGGAAGTAGCACAAGGCGGAGCGGTTGCGCGGCTTAGGAGATCAAGAGAGATGGCGAGAACGCGCAAGCATGAGAGATGTGTACAAGCGCAAACGGACGCGCGCGCACATACTACCTGCAGAGTGGCTATATTTGACGAGCATACGACGGCGCCTTGCACCAAACTCTTGCGCGCGAAGTACCCTAGCACCAGAGTCTAGTGACTTTCACTATACAGTCTGAGATGGAGTATTTTGTACGACAAGCAGCACGAAGTAGGTGGATTCGAGTTGCGCGCGTTATAGAGGGAGTCTGCGCCAATGAAAAGAATTTTTATAGTCAACCAATTAGCGCCTTGCCGAATAAATTAATTAGGCAGGATTGGAAGATAGATAAGTGACGGAGATAGGGCAAAGGATCGATGACGAATCGATATGTAGAGATGAAAACTGACGCGGATGATGGGCGTGATGGACAAAAAGGAGCAAGATAAGAGATAAGCTGACTGCGAGAGTGACAGAGACAGGAGTAGATTTTGAAGATTTGGAAAAGAATGCGGAATGCACCTGCGATTCAACATTTTGGAGATTTCTTGCACCGCGTGCATTCATGTTAAGATTTGGATTTTCGATTACGCCGCGTGCATCAACCGTTGACAAGCTGTAAGGGCGAGATTGTAGCAGTGAGCGAGGACGACGAGCACACGCTGATGCAATATCTATCCGTGTAGTGGACCTGGCCTTCCGGCTGTTACGCTTCAATTCTATCCATAAAGTAAGTGCCAGTGCTCCGTGCAACAGCGATTCGCGTCAACGGGTGCACCATTGTCGAGTACACGGGGCGTATGCGGGCGTAATTGTGGGACGTTTGGCCATATGGCAATTTTAATTACTCGGTGCGGTGGCAAGGGTGTTTCATGGTATGACCGAGTGGAAGCGAGCGAGATTTGGCGACGGTCGCACGCCAGTTAAAGCGTCGTTGCGACCATTTTCAGCGCTTGGGTAGGATTTCGCTTTTTTAGCAGAGTAGTTAGGAATTATATGTCGAGCAAGAGGACGTAAGCGTGGTAGGTTCTAGTTGCGGTCTTATTCAGCGTTGCGCGGAATTATTAGTTGTAAATTTTTCATCACGGATTTTTGCGCCAGAAGGCGGAGACACAAAAGCTGCGTAATTGCGACCAACCACCTAAATAATTTTCTTTGTATCATTTGGCGCTTGCAGCGCATCCAATTGGAGAGAGAAGACCGATTAATTAAAAATTATTTATTTAATTTATTTTACGCTTTATTATTTATTTTTTTTGTTACATGTTGTGTCGTTATGAATTCCTGTATTTATTGAGTTTTTCGAGTAATTGAATTTTCGCGCATTTCAGCAGCACCTTATCGACGCCGAAGTCGCTCAATGCCGGAGCGATTTAATATTCATTGAATTTATCGTATGATTCAAGTTTAATATAATTCTTTATTGATTGGTGATAATTGTTCATCGCGTTACAACATTTACTTTTATAATTTTTTATACTTCTATGTCTAATTCAAATTGTATGATATTGTCCATTAATATATTAAGTGCATATTGTAGAAGGTACTTCCTGTCTGGTTGTTTTTGGCTAGTTGTGATTTGTATAATGTACTTCTCTGATTCGCCTATAGAATATTCTACAATGTGCTTCCATAATTCGTCTTTAGCGTTTTGTATAATCTGCTTCCATAATTCTTCTGTAGCGTTTTGTTTCCTAAAATTTTCTGTCAATGATTTCTGTTTGATTAACTGAGAGAGTTAGTAGAGATAGATAGACATAAATTTATTTGCAATTTAAAATTACAAAAGGATTAAAATATATAAAAATCATAATACAGAATAACACAATATAATACAATATTGCACACAATTTTCGATTGGTGATATCACAATTGTTTTCTTAAGTAGGAATATTGGAGGTTATCACAGTAAATCAGTCTATAAGTAAAGTAATATCGCAGTGCACATTACATACAAAACAGTTGAATTAAAAGCAAATAAATTTCTAAAATTAAAATAAGTCTCAATACCTATCAGTTAGGAATCTAAAATTAAATACATTCGCACAACAAAATAGAGCATTCATTCCTCTCACTCATCCCTTAAATACACTCATACCGATAAAAAAGGTGTTTATGGGACGACACAAGAATAAATTAACCCATAGAAAATGCTAATCGAGTTCCAGGAGGTATCTCTTCATTGCGGCTTTAAATCTACCGAGGAAAGGAAGGTATCTAATCTCGGTAGGCAGGGAATTCCATAAATGCGCACCTTGTACTTGAAAGCATTTTCTTCAGTCGGTGCGCATCAGACGAGTACATATCTAGTAAAGATCGTCAGTAGATAGTCCGGGAGATGAATAAGCATGATTTTGTACATTAGCACAGTCTGAAAATATCGCCTCCTAGAATCAATGCGCAGCTAACTCAGAGCACTACGGTGAGGGCTGACGGGATCATCCCGCCTAAGACCCATCACGTATCGCACGCAGGAGTTCTGCAGGATTTGTAGTCGATTTTCCTCTAGAGTCTAGAAGAGATTTTTTCTTGGTCTCCTAAGAAATATTCAGCAAAACCACCGCGCAATAGTACACTTGATTTTTTTAACAGTAAACCACCGAGATCCGCGCTTGTGCAAGATTTCGGTGGTTTATTGTTAAAAAAATCTGAAACTATATAAAATTCTGTTGAACTTTTTGGTTAACATGTAAACGTGTGGCTTCCATGTAAGTTGGGAGTCTAGTACCGTACCGAAACTGCTGACAATGTCGGAGAAGGGGATACGCACACCGCCTCCCAGATCAATACAGTGTTGATCTCCCTGTTAGAAATGTAATACAAATTTTTGACAAATGAATAAAATAGCTTTTGTTTTACTCGCATTGAGTCTGAGAGAGGCAACGAGTCTGCGTAGAGTGGAATGGTCTGAAGCTAGTCTGTAGTGGGTCCAGAATTCGAGAGACCGCAAGATACGCCATCTGATGTACGTATGCAATTTTCTCCAGCACCTTTGAGAGAAAGTACAGAAGCGCAATGGGACAAAAGTCCGATGGAGAGGAGGGCGCTTTGCACTTTTTCAACGGAATTACGTGGGATTTCTTCCAAAGGGCCGAGAAAATGCCCTTTGAGAAATACGAGTTAAACAGCTCAACTACAAGGTTTCCGATAGTGGGAAACGCTTTTACTATAACACTTTGCGGAATGCCGTCAACTCCCCCTGCCTGCGATGAGAATTGAGATATCGCGAGAGTAATATCATTAATATTATTTTTTTTTAAATAGAAACCTTCCTCAACAGCTTGTGCGATGATGCGTTCACGCTCTCTACTGCCATCTTGGGAAGAAATCGACATCCCTGCAAAGTGTCTGTTCAGCTCCTTCGGTGAGAAGCCGTTCAACTCATCTTCATGTCTGGGTATTAGCCCCAGGTCACGCAGCTCTTTCCAGACATTATTGCTACCTGGAGCATCAAACACTCTGCTGCGATAGAAAGATGTTCTCGCTCTCTCCGTCATTTCGTCCATTATAAGAGTGCAATAAACCTGCCGAAACTTCAAGTTTTTTATACCGTCGGTCAAGAGCGTCCCGCTTCCTCTAGAATTGAGCTAGCTCTGCGCCAACCTAGGGCAACCTAACCTTCTTAGGCGTAAAAGTTTTAAGAGGAGTTTGAGACTCCAGTGCCGCCGATAGATTGTCACACAGGCAGTAGTCCAGAGCTCGCGAGGACCAATCACAGCGAGAATGATATTCCCACAGTAATGGTTGTGATATTTTATTGTACTCTCGGAACTGAAAAGATTTTGACGAATGTGGTTGAATATTGTAAGAAAAGCCATTGAAGGCACTTAAGGCTAATTATTTAAAAAGTAGGTTCTAACATATTGTTTAGACAAATTGTTTAAACAGTCAATAATTTTCTTAAAATTTTTCTTTTTTTTTTCAATTTTCTTCGAAAAACCTAGTATTTTTTATTTTTCCAACATTTAAATTTTTTTCGAAAACCTTAGCTTATTTATTCTTTTCAAAATTTCAACGTTTTTCGATTTTTTTTTTCGAAATTTTAATTTATCCAAATAAAATCTAGTATTATTTCATCTGTCGCTTAAAAATAGAAAGGCTATAGCCGTATAAGCGGATGAAAAGTGCCCTCTCACGGATTTCGCTGAAATTTGGTGACCGTAAATGATTTTGAAAATTCTCAAAATTTCAGCTCCCTAACCTCAAAATTTATCTCAATAATCGCATTTTTCGTATTTTAGACTTTTTGAGATATCTCCGCCGCATTTTTATCGAAAGGTCTTTTTAAAACGCATACAAGAAATCTAAAATTAATTATTTTGGTACAAAAATAGAAAATTTATTCGAGTTTAAAATATTCAAATTAATTTTTATTGGACTTCCTGGAGAGACACCACTGTAGAAAAAATTTCTTTTATGCCCATTTCGAAACTCTTTGGAAGTATGCTATAGGTATATATCAAATCTAGTAAATTATTTTAGTAGCATGAATGTTTTCAAATTTTTCGGAATAGTGAAGCCTGATTGAAAATATTAAAAATTCGATTTTTCATCGATTTCTAGTAATTTTTATCGATATAACACCAAGCAGAACCCTCATAAATATTTTATCGAAAAATTTTCCGCCAGAGGTGTACTAAATTTTTTCGATTTTTTTGGGAAACGAAAAATCATTTTAAAAAATTAGAAAGTCGATTTTTGGCCAATTTAGTGAATTTCCTCCTACCAAATACAAGATTGAGCTTTACAAAAACTCTTTCTTCTCTTCATTACCGACTGAAAACAATTAAAAACTTATTTATTGCTGACACAAACATTTAATACGAATTGTTATTAATTATAAATTCTCTCTCTCTCTCTCGCTCTCTAGAGAGAGCATGATGTTGAGAGCTGCGGTATAAGTAATTTCTCTCGCTCTTCCCCCTCCATTCCTACCTCTCTCACTCCCTCCCACCGTTCTTGCCGTATCTGCTGCGCTGAACTTCTAGAATATTCCTTCCTTCTCTCTCTCTCTCTCTCTCTCTCGTCCTTCGGTGGCGGCGGAGAGGCATCGGCAGTGGTGCGCGCACGCACAGCAGGGCACGCATCAGCTGATCGGGCCTCTCTCTCTCTCTCTCGCTCTCTCTCTCTCTCTCTCTCTCATGTTTAATAATATTAATACGCAAAATATGCACGCCAGTAATGTTATTCCTCTCAAAAGAAGGGAGAATAGTTTTAATTACGGAAAAGGCCACATCATTTAAATCCTTGGAAGAGGCATCGCAATTCTCCCTCAATACGCCTGTCAGAATGACCTCACAACTCTCAGCAGCGCCCCCACCAGAGCCGGAAACCCCGCCACAATTAAATCCTACATTATTAAAGGCGCCAAAATTGCTATCATTAAGACCGCATGCATCGCGAGTACGAGTCCGCAAAACATCGTCACAGCGAGCACCTTGAACACCTCTATTCTCCAACAGCACTTGTTCCAATTTAACTTTTAAAGCAGAATTTTCCTTCAATAGCTGGTCACATTTATTATTTAATTCGCACATGCTGGCATTTTGGATTTCAATCAGACCCTCAAGAGACGAGATCCGGCCCGCTAGTGCTTCATAGCCTTCTGCCTCTGGTAAACCAACAACCAAAGGAGTATCTCGCGTGCCGGCACCGCAACCCAGAAGCGATCTGATCTCGTCCGTCTCGAGCATGTCAAAACGCTGGAAGAATAATTCCAGGGTGCTCACCGGAATTAAAACGTTCGTAACGCCAGTTAACTGCGATGAATCGAAGGCAGCAACACTCCCAGCATGATCAACGGTAGAGCCGGCAGAGCCCCCGAGTCGTCCTAGCGCCCGGCAGTAGAAATCTGCCCGTTCGGCTCCAGCACTGCGGCTGCTTTTTTTCTCAAAATACTTGTATGCGCTTCACTCTTACTCGTGGCTGAGGTAGAAGCACACAGTGCACCCCCCCTTTCCAGTGGTGACAACGACTCATTCGCTTCTAAGGTAGCCGTTAAGCTTGCGCAGTCAGTTTTACTACTCTTATTTACACTATTTACATTTGCTATACAAGAATTATTTCTACTTAAATTTTTAAGTAGATGTGCGTTCTTCGCGATAAAACTTGAATTTCTATTTTGTTTCTCCACTCGGTTGGAGTGTATTAGAGTCACTCTTGTAGAATTTATTTGTTTCGTCTTCGCCGATCGTGGCGAGCTGGCCGGCACTTACGACTGGAAAAGCCGCTCTGGCCATTGCGCAACACCTAGCCAGGACCCCGTTACAGTACACCTTAACCTATATAAAACCATAAAAGTTCATAAAGACCCAAATAATAACGAGTAAATATGCAGAAATTGGTAAAATCATGTGCAATATTCGTAATAAAAATTGGTTTAATATTCGTTGAAGGTATGTGCAGACAAAAATATCTATATCTAAAATTGTTAATATTTAAGGCATTTTTGAACAACCAATTTCTGTTCCTTTGATTACTAGTATTCAACTAGTTTGTTACATAGATACCATGCATTCCTTTTTATATATTTTACATATACAACTTTTTCACATATTTCTATTAAGGGTTCTACCTACTTTCTCAGACTAAAAAAAAGCGATTTTCACGATTTTTTTTGGAGCTACAAGTAAATTTATTAACATAAGGTTGATTGGTCATCATAAATACAGTCTTAAATTATACAAAAAAAATTTTTTTTTTATTTATTTTAACAAGTTAAATGTATAAAAACTGCAGGTAAACACAACTGCTTGAAATCGAGGTATGCGGATTCTGTTGATAAAATCTTCGAGATGGCTCATCTGAAACAGAAGGGCGCGTGGTTTTAGATTCAGTATAACAATCCCTTCATAGTGAACCACGATTACCGGGATTCCATCGCTAATTTCAAAAATGGTGGCCAAATATTGAAAAAAAAAAGACTATTTTTTACGATTTTTTGTAAATTAAAAAAATTAATTTAACAAAGTTCTGGATTTTCGAGGTTCACTATGAAGAAACTTGTGTATAGAATATTTCATAAAAATTTTGTAAGGATCGAGAAAAACGCTTTTAAAGTTTTGCTTTTTAAAAATTTGAAAAAAAAGTTAAATAATTGGTATATTTGACATTAATTCTTTAAATATATGTATATAGAATATAGAAATAAAGTTTGGTAAAGATCGGTTCAGTAGTTTTGAAAAATTCTTAAAAAATCTCGTAGAAACGTTGTTTTTAAAAAATCGCGTTACCAGTGATTTTATGGAAAATTGTGAAAAAAAGTCACTTACATCTAGTCAGCAATGCCTGCGCCATATAAAATTCCTTCTGTCACTTCAAAATTATCATTTTCTTCCATCCTTTCATTTCTACGAAGAGTTCTTGCTTCTTGTGATGACTCCAAGCTGTGACGATTAGCTGATTTTATGCGCTTGTCATCACGCATTCTACAAAATTGCAGCGCAGAGGGACCTTTTTTGACTCCCATTGTTTCCATAATCTTTAGAACTGGATCAAAACCCTCATTAAAAATGCAGGCTGCAATTTTGCACGCAATTTCGACAATCTTCTGTCCACTGAATATATGCTTGGGAGCCATTGACCACACACACTTGTTGAACGACACATTATTATTTTGCGTATTGCAGCCAGGACATCGTTCGAGTAGATCGTTCTTAGTAAGATCTTCAAATATGGGTTTTAAAATCTCTTGAACGTCAAGAGCAAGGCGAGGAGGGTGTTTGTACTTGTAAAGAGTTTTAGTTCTCACAGCCTTCTGATATGAATACCGATCGAATACAGATCGATGGGTTTAGTGTTTTATGTCAGGATCGTAATGTGAATGGTGGTGGTATTGCCCTTTATATTCGTAATGACTATAAAGTTGAAATTCTTTCTAAATCCAATAGCACAAGACCTGGTAAGCCAGGTATTCCTGAATTCATCTTCTGTGAAATTCAAAAGGGTAACACGCCACCAATCCTAGTTGGTGTTATTTATCGGCCTCCAAAAATAGTTTCTAATTACGATCCTGACTTCCTCAGTTCTCTGAGAGACCTTTGTGGTAATTACAGCCACAAGTTGATTATGGGTGATCTGAATGCAGATCTGTTGTCGACGACTGGAGATTCTGAGTTCGTTCAGCAATTAGCTGACGAACTCTCAGTTAAAATCATCCAGCACGGCTCGACACATTATACTGAGACTTCTCACACATGGATTGACTTAATATTTGTGGGCGATAATGACACGGTACTTGACTATGGGAATAGTCTTGCCCCCTTTCGCAGTAAGCACAACATCATCGATGTTAACATTGACATTCACGTTCGATTTCATCCTAAAGAGACTATCAGCTTTAGAAGCTATAATAAGATAACCCTGGTTGAACTCTATGAGGTCTTGTGCCGCTGCCATTGGTCGACTTTTTCCACAAATACTTTAGAGTCTGACTTTGACATAAATGGGGCGCTTGAATGTCTGAATGTTCCTCGTGCATTGAAACCAATTTGGGTGTACCACAGGGGTCGGTCCTTGGGCCTTTGCTCTTCAATCTCTATATCAATGACCTTAAAGACCTTTTTGACCGTGGGGCGGTCAAACACATTATATGCCGATGACCTCCAGATTTATCTGCAAATCCCTGCAGATAAACTTCTGGAGGGCATAGCTCGCCTGTCTGAAGCGGTAGGGTTGGTGTTGACGTGGGCTGAGCGCTTGTCTCTCCGTCTCAACGCTGGCAAGACCAAAGCAATTTTATTTGGTTCTAGAAAATATGTTAATGTTTTGGCTACAATGGGATTGCCAGACATTGATATGGGGAGCGAAGCGCTTGTGCCTTTTTCCGACGCTGTCGTGAGTCTCGGTGTTATACTAGATAGTAAATTAACGTGGAAACCGCAGGTCGATTGTATAACTAAAAAAGTCAACAAAGCCCTTTACAGCCTGCGGTTTATAAGGGCATGTACCACCGAGGCTTTGGCAGAAGACTGGTTGAAGCTGTAGTCTTACCACATCTTGACAACTGCGCTGTAGTGTGTCTTGACGCGTGGGATGAGCAGAGAATACGATTACAGAGACTGAACAACACATGTGTGTGATTTAGATATAGTGTTAGGTGGGATGAGTACATATAGAAATATGTGACATATACCCCCTATAGAAAGCAGTTGGGCTGGTTGCGCATTGACAGTCGAAGGATGTATTTTGCCGCCATCCTTATGTATAAAATCCTTCGACTCAATGAACCAAATTATTTAGCGGCATTTTTCAGTAAACACCAATCCAGATGCACTAGCAGGGGTGATGCACAAGAACTCTCGGTGCCAAGAGTCCGCACAGAAGCTAGTATGAGATCTTTCCAGGTCCAATGTGCGCACTATTGGAACTCTCTCCCACTAAATCTGCGCAACTTTCCATCTTTGTGCGGACGGCGATCCTTAAACACCTCCTCGAGCTCGATCTCTAGTCATCCAGAGACGGGGCCTGTGATCTTAATGCTGTATAGACTTACACCCACACAAGGGACAGACAGATAGGTTTTCTTTATGTTAATTTATTTTGTTTTGTCCCCTATACATCGTTTTTAAATTGTGTGAGTGTATTTATTAGTGTGAATGGGTGCATGTGTGCAATGAGTGAATGTTTAAATTTTAGAATTCAATTTTAAAATGATTGATAGATATAGACCGCTTTATTTACCTTGTTTGTCTGTATTTTAAGATAAGACGCTCTGTGATATTACCTGTAAAAATATTTTCAAGACTGACTTTTTATTGACTGATTTTGTATAAGACTGATTTTTTTGTATTAAAAATTTTTTAACTTATGCTGTGATATCATGGATAGAAACTAAGTGCAATATTTATATAGATTAGCGGAAAAATGAAAACTGTCTTTTATATACTATATACAACCATATGTACATTGTAACAATCTATTTTGTATTTATATGCAAATAAACAAATATCTATCTATCTATCTATCTATCTCTCACTCTCTCTCTCTCGCTTTCTCTCTCTCCCTCTCTCTCTCTCTCTCTCTACTCTTTTCCTCCAGCCGAACTACGCGAGAGCATCGAGACGATCACTCGTGACGCAAATGCTGTGGCCGACTGGCCTGCCACAAATGGCCATCCTCTGAACCTCGGGAAGACCAAGGTGATGCTTTTAGGCAGCGAGGTGTTCATCTCCCGCATAGACCTTGAAAGCATCCCTAAAGTTCATATTCTCGGGGTTCCAATCCCATACGCTTCCCAGATAAAAAATCTTGATGTCCTCATTACCCCCACTTTCAACTGGGCGCCCGACGTCAATCAAATCGTAGGCCGTGTCTATGGCACCCTACGCTCTTTTAGGCACTACCGCCATTCACTTACTTTCTCGCTGAAAAAGAGCCTGGTTGAGAGCTTGGTCTTCCCCCACTTCGATTTCGCCTGTGCTGTCTACAATGATGTAGACAAAACTCGGGCCACCAAGATTGAGCGAGCTCTGAATGCGTGCGTGCGCGACATGTCACGCCGCACCGCATTAGCCTGGGCTGGCTCTCTGCTGCCAAACGCCGTGAGCTCTTCATAGGCACACTGGCGTTCAACATCTTGGCACATCTCAACCCAGCCTACCTGGCCTCAAAGTTCCAGCGTATGGACATTGATGTGTACGCTCGTTCCTCAAACCGTCTGCCCCCTACAGTCCTCATATATGCAGCACCAAGGACGGAAGCCTGGCGAAAATCGTTCACCGTCACGGCTTCAAACATCTTGAACGCCTTCACGCCACCGTCCTTCGACATCGGCAACATCGCGAGCTACAAGGCCGATCTACGCGAGGTGCCGCTCCAACGTGACCACGATGACTGGGGGAAGAGGGTCATCAACGAGAGTCTTCATTGGACGCCTCCACCATCCTTTCAAGCACTACGCAGAGATACGAGATGACCACTGCGCGTGAGAGGAAGGAGGTAGCTTATTCGTCAAAAGGCGCAATGACGCAATTAGTTACTTAATTTCATTTTATTTAAAGCCAACTAAAGTTAAAAACCAATCCAGTCAAATTCAAAGAGTCACATTAAAATGCTTCAGTTTTTTTTTTGTTTTATAATATTTATATTTTTATGTTTAAAATTTTTGAAAAATGGTTTTATTTTTGTTATAATTTTTGGTTTTCTGTGTGTATGTCACTGCACAACAGTTTTATTTTTAATTTTCATTGTTATGTAAATACAAATGTACATTTATATGCTCTTGGGCCAAATGGGGTTCTACCTCCCGGCCCGAATAAAGACAAATTCAATCAATCAATCAATCTGCAATTCCAATTAACTATATAAAAAAATCTCTATCTAACACTCTTCTCCCTCTCTTTCTTTCTCTCTCACTAACCAAATAATTATATAACTCTATCTGATACCCCTTCTCTTGTTGACAGTCGGAGGATGTATTTTGCCGCTATCCTTACGTATAAAATCCTTCGGCTTAATCAGCCAACTTATTTAGCGGCATTTTTCCATAAACACCAGCCCAGAAGCACTAGCAGGGGTGTTGCACAAGAACTCTCAGTGCCAAGAGTGCGCACGGAAACTAGTATGCGATCTTTTCAGGTTCAATGTGCGCGCTTTTGGAACTCTCTACCAGGCAATCTGCGCAACCTTCCATCTTTGCACGGATTTAAGTCGGCGGTCCACAAATATCTCCTTGAAATCGATTCCTAGTCACTCAAAGACTAAACCTGCGATAATCTTAGGATCATTAAGAACAAAAATACTGACTTATTTTGTTTTGTCCCCTATACAATTTTAAAAGTGTGAGTGTATTTATTGGAGTGAGTGTGTATTGAATGACTGGGTTGAGTAAATGTTCTTTTTATTTTTAAATTTTTGTAAGATAGATATCGACTGCTTTGTAATTTTATTTATTTGTATTTTTAATCTAAGACGCTCTGTGATATTACTTATAAGGTTTGAGACATATTTTAAGACTGATTCTGAGACTGATCAAGTTATTATGCCTGTGATATCATAGAAAGACTGAATGAAATTTCCTATAAGACTGATAAAACGTATTATTGTAAAAGTTATTATCTGAAATGTATTGTTATATTCAATTGTTATGTCATTTTTGTATACTTATACAAATAAAAGAATATCTATCTATCTATCTATCTCTCTCTCTCGCACGAAATCCACTCCAGCCGAAAATCTAACCCACGCCGAGCAGCTAGACCGATTAAGCCGCCACTTTCCGCCACACTTATTACCCCACGCGACTCTACTCCCGCGAATTCTCTCCATCGCCGATTTTCCCAGGTTAGATCGACGTAGCTCACTCCACTCGGTCCAACTTCATAGCTCTCTCTCTCTCTCTCTCCTTCTCTCTCTCTCTCCCTCTCTCTCTCCCTCTCTCTCTCTCTCTTCCAGAACAATATCGTCTTAGAGCCCAACCCCCTAGCAGCGAGACTCGGCCGCTGAGAGACACGACGCGCACTTACGAAATATGGCGGACCATTCACCGTCGGGTTTTTCTGCCTGTTTCAGCGCCAACAGCGTAGCGTCGTTTGCTCCCTCCGTCCTTAATCAGGCGCGAAAGAACGATTGCTGTAGCACGTGGTGCTTGGCGACTCTCCTTTTTCATCCCTCTTCTTTTTTCTCAATCTTGAACTTGGTTTTACGACGGAAATCCCTGAGGTTTGAAACGCGCGTCTAATCACGAGTACGGTCGAACAGCGAGTGATCCGCGCGGAAGTCTTTCCTGCATCCTCGGCGTCCTCTTCCTCGGCTTCCATCCGCTGCACTAATCAACAATTTTTCAAAATGTCGCTTTTCATCGAATTGCACAGTATTTTTTACGAAAACTACTTCTAAAAAAAATTGATGGCTCAAAAAAGTATATTTTAAGTAATTCAAATGTGGAAAGTAGTGCAACTTTCATAAAGCGATATGGGTCTTATCAATTTTTCAAAATGGCGACTCCAAAATGGCGTCTTTCTGTCGAATTTCACAGTATTTATGACGAAAACTAATTCAAAACAAATTGATTGCTCAAAAAAGTATGTTTTAAGTAATTGAAATGTGTAAAGCAGTACAACTTTCATAAAGCGATATGGGTCTTAACAATTTTTCAAGATGGCTGATTCAAGATGGCATTAATTTTTCCGAATTAGTCGTAGCAAAAACATAAAGTTGTCATTATGTTATTATTACTTTACACATTTGAATTACTTAAAACATATTTTTTTGAGCCATCAATTTTTTTAGAAGTAGTTTTGGTCAAAAATACTGTGAAATTCGACGGATAGTCGCCATTATGAAGTCACCATTTTAAAAAATTTATAGAAATCGTACAGAATCTTATAGATTGTACTCTATCGAACACTTGAAGACTCATAACTTGTTTAACTAAGACTTTATTTATTATTAGTTACTAGTTGCTTAATATGATGTTAAAAATTTCTAGGAAAATGGCGCCATTTTAAAGCCGCCATATTGAAATTTTTTAAACACCACGTGTTATTCGAAAGAGTACATCAATACGAAGATTTTAAGCCATCAAACGTCTTTCTAGACCTCCTCGAATTTTGGTCCCAGCGGTGGCCCGGTTGACGTAGAACGTCCCATATACAGGGTGTCAATTAACTCCCGGGACGACTGAATATTTTCTGAGGTAAAGTAATTCTGAAAAAGGTCAAGGTTATTTCTTAAGTAACTTTTAATGAGGAATTTAATGGCGACATTCTACTGTTTTTTTTTTAAATAGGAACCCCCCTTTTTAAGATCGGCAATCGATAGAGCTGGAAATTTTACATTCAGATGCGTAATTAGGTCAGAGCTAGTGTTTGACCTTGAGGGTTACTCCAAGGTTATTTACACTCCAGGAAGGTTCTTAGAGACCTCTGAATATTTTTGCAAGCGTTATAGCTATTCTTAATGTAACTTTCAATGAGGAACTCAATGGTGACATTATACTTAATCTTGAACGTGACCTTCAAGGTTATTTCAAGGTCAACTATTTCTTTTTAATAGAAATCTTCATATTTTACACTGGCAATCGATAGTGGGAAATTTCATCTCGAAAATAGTATTTGGCGTGATCTTTAGAAGATCAAATCAAGGTCAATTTAGGAAAAACTGTCAAAACATTGTCACATTCAAACTTTAGAGGATTTATGAAAAAATAAATCTTTTAAAAAGTTTTGAAATCAACAACATTGACCACCTTGACTTTGAGATCAGCTTAGCATATTATTTGAAAGGTCAAGCAGTTTTTAAATTAATAACCTTACTATCGCCCTTATTCTTACTTTTAGCTTTACCCAGAAACAATGACGTGGACGTAGTAAGTTCTGTTTCCTTTGGGGAGCTTGATCAACGTGAATCCCCTTGCCTCTCACTATTGGGGTGCTTGATTAACGTGAGTCCCCTTGCCTCTCACTTAATGATTCGAAGTTTAACGGCGGTGCTCAAACTGAAAACCTTCAACTTATTGACAAAAAGCTAGGCGATTGTAAATATGAGTTACAGCATCACGAGTCATCCCTCCATCGATTCTAGCAGTCTCTTGCATAATTCGATTGCATTCTTCATCTAAGTTGTCTGGTTTAGTGGCATAAACTTTACTCTTAAGGTAACCCCAGAGAAAATAATCGAGTGGTGTCAAATCCGGAGATGTAGCAGGCCACTCGATTTCACCCCTTCTTCCAATCCATCTATGAGGAAACTGAGCATCCAAATATGCTCGAACATCTCTACTAAAATGAGGAGTCGCTCGATCCTGCTGAAACCACGTGTTATCGTAATCATCACCTGCTATCTCTCTAATTCGTGTTATAATTTGATTCCTAAGTAGCTGTTCGTATGAAGCGGCAGTAAGATTACCTTCGATAAAAAAGGGGCCTACAAGAGTATTGTTTAAGATACCAGCCCAAACACTCAAATATTTTGGATATTGTGTGCGATTGTCCAACATCCATGCAGGATTTGTGTCTGACCAATATCTTTAATTGTGTCTGTTAACTTCACCATTTAAAGTGAAAGTAGCCTCATCCGAAAAAACTATATTGGACAAATATTGAGGTTCTGCGTTTGCTCTGTTCATCATCGCTTCGCAAAACTTGATCCGCCGATCAGGATCATCATCATTAAGCTCGTGGACCAAATGGACTTTATAAGAATGAAAATTGATGTTTTTCAGAATTTTTCGTACAGTTTCATGAGAAACGTCATGCTCATGCCCAGCTCTACGTAAACTAAGATGAGGATTTTCAATAAATGCTTCAGCAATTTCAATCTGTTTATCCTTAGTTGCTACAGATTGTGGGCGACCAGTTCTCTGAAGATCATCGACAGTCCTGAACTCTGCAAATCGACGTATAATCCTCTGGACTGTAGATTTTGAGATAGGTGTTTGTCCGTCTTCATTACAAAAATGGTTATTAAACAACAGATGGACTGCGAGGTAAGATCGGACTCGATCCCCCCAACCACGCATCATAAATAAATATCCTTTCTCCCTTCAAAAGTTTAGCATACGCTATTGACTTTTATTTAGATATGAATAATACACGAGTCAGAATATTTATGTATTTCAATTTAGATTTAATTTTTTTATTCAGAGGAAAAAGAAGAATAATGGTAGCGACTCAAAACTTATCAATTGCAAAGAAAAACGAATTGTTCAAAAAGAAATGTGTACAATGAAGGAAAATGTTATTAGATAAAATAAATTTTTGTTTAATTTGTTCTTAAATTTATTTTGAACTCATGAAAAGGTTAAGAAAATTAACAGTGACAGGAATTTTTTAACAAATAATAAAATAAATACTATCAGTTACAAAAGAAATATTTAATAGTTTGGAAAGAAATTTAAAAAAAATCAGAATTAAATAAAAAAACTTTTTAGAAAAAAATCACAGAAATTTATTCGTAATTTATATAATGACCTAGAGATACAAACAACTTGTTTAAAAAGAATAGGAGCTTTGTCGGTTTGTGGGATAATTTTAGAATTTATACATATTTGTAGGTATTTGGGTTTATTATCCATATGAGTGTTGAATTTATTGATTCAGGTTCAAAGATTATGAGTTCAGGGTTCATGGGCTTGGAATTTAAGGATTTGTTGATTAATGGGTCTGAAATCTACCGGTTTAAATTTGGACACATAAATATCAAAGCCTAAATCACCGAAACCATAAACCCATGAACCCTCAACTCACGCTAACCAATCATGAGAAGAAAGGGGACTCACGGTAATCAAGCTCCCCAAAGGAAACAGAACTTACTACGTCCACGTCATTGTTTCTGGGTAAAGCTAAAAGTAAGAATAAGGGCGATAGTAAGGTTATTAATTTAAAAACTGCTTGACCTTTCAAATAATATGCTAAGCTGATCTCAAAGTCAAGGTGGTCAATGCTGTTGATTTCAAAACTTTTTCAAACATTTATTTTTTCATAAAACCTCTAAAGTTTGAATACGACAATGTTTTGACAGTTTTTCCAAAATTGACCTTGATTTGACCTTCTAAAGATCACGCCAAATACTATTTTCGAGATGAAATTTCCCACTATCGATTGCCAGTGTAAAATATGAAGATTTCTATTAAAAAGAAATAGTTGACCTTGAAATAACCTTGAAGGTCACGTTCAAGATTAAGTATAATGTCACCATGGAGTTCCTCATTGAAAGTTACATCAAGAATAGCTTTACCGCTTGCAAAAATATTCAGAAGTTTCTAAGAACCTTCCAGGAGTGTAAATAACCTTGGAGTAACCTTCAAGGTCAAACACTAGCTCTGACTTAATTGCGCATCTGAATGAAAAGGAGGCCGGCCACGGTATATAGGATAAGTGCCCCTAAAAGTAGGAGTACGAAACCAATACCATTGGAAAGTACACAAAAAAACATGAATTTTAAAAAAAAATTCATGTTCCTCCGGTTGCGGGATCATCTAGATATAACAGGTTAAAGTTTTCACCCCTTTCAGCCCGAAATGGAGTAAAAATACGCAAAAATTCACAGAAAGCACTACTTTTCGGACCAAAACCAAATAGTATTCGAAGAATTATAGAAAAAGAATGCAAAAAACGCTGAAACTGATTCAGCGCCATTTAATATTTATGTTGCAAAGGGTAAGTTTACTTTACAAAATTTCGAGCTTTTATGAAAAAAATAAGAAAAACATTATTCAGCACTACTTAAGATGCTTAAACTTTATAAAAATCAAAAGATAGATGAAAAATCTTACGATTTATAAAAAATTCCTTTCAGCGCCACATGGTTTTTGAGCGATTAAGCGCCATCGACGACGAAAATATATTTATCACTTCATCCCCATAGAGCTTTCGGCGAAAACTCAGTCTTGGCACAGCTTATTGGTATAAATCGCGTTGTGTATCGAAAGATCAAAGCAAGTACGCATAAATGGAGTGCAATTTTAATCAGCGCCATTTGTGTTTCTTGAGGGGTAAAAGAAGTTGATTTTTACAAAAGTTCAATGCAGTTGGCCAAAAAACCGTGGCGCTGAATCAAAAAAGGTTCGA
>UELU01142424.1:0-12992 GCA_900490025.1 Megastigmus dorsalis
TTGTAGAATAAAAACTCTCCTATTGTGAGGTATATCCGTCGAAAGGGTTTGTAATGGCAACTCTTTTTATAATTGCGAGTGTTTTTTAGCTATAGCTTAAAAAAAAATTGTGAATGAATTTTCTCCATGAATTTTTGACGGAGCGAGCTGAAAATTTAGGGATAAACTTATTAAGTTATGGAATTGAAACCTTCCTATTTTGGGGCATATCCATCAAAAGGCTTCGGAATGTTACACAATTTAATAATTTTGAGTATTTTTTAAGCGATAGCCTGAAAATAATTGTTTTTTTTGTGAACCGATTTTCTCCGTGCATTTTTTGACGGATTGGGCCGAAATTTTGGGGATTAACTTATTATGTTATAGGATTGAAGCGATCCTATTTTAGGGCATATCCATAGAAAGGCTTCGAAATGGTACACAATTTAATAATTATGAGTATTTCTTAAGCGATAGTGTGAAAAAAAATTTTTTTTTTTTATTAACCGATTTTTTCCGTGCATTTTTTGACGGATCGGGCCGAAATTTTGGGAAATAACTCATTATATTGTAGAATAAAAACTCTCCTATTGTGAGGCATATCCGTCGAAAGGGTTTGTAATGGCAACTCTTTTTATAATTGCGAGTGTTTTTTAGCTAAAGCTTAAGAAAAAAATTGTGAACGAATTTTCTGCATGAATTTTTGACGGATCGGGCTGGAAATTTAGAGATAAACTTATTAAGTTATAAAATTGAAATGTTCCTATTTTGGGGCATATCGATCGAAAGGCTTCGGAATGGTACACAATTTAAGAATTAAGAGTATTTATTGAGCGATAGCATGAAAAAATTTTTTTTTTTTGTGAACCGATTTTCTCTGTGAATTTTTGACGGAGCGGGCTGGAAATTTAGAGATAAACTTATGTTACATGGAGATGCTCGACTCGGGGCTTGTGTATTTAATAATTAGTGGTTCGCAAGAGAGATGTGGGTCGCGTCGCGGTGTCTCCCAGACTCCTCGAGTCGTGTTCCTCGCGGCTCGAGCTAGACTCGGTTTCCCAAGTCTGTCCACCTGGAGAGAGGTCGGATCTTCTCATGCGAGTCAGCAGGATCGTCTCCGACGATCCCGCTTATCTCGCGCGAGAGTCCAATTCGGCGGAGGGCAGGTATCACGTAGGCGCTGGTTGCGCGTGGGAACGCAGCAGCCAAGTCGCGTACGTGACACGTCCAAGGCCGCGTGGCCGACGCCCTCGTTGGCCTTTTCCCTCCTCCAGAGGACTGACTGACCCTATCTCTATCTACGCTATAAGTCTAATCCTATGTTTCTTCGCTGGTCTACTCACTATGATATGTAGGAGAAAAACAGGATATTTAGCTTTTCCGTTTGGGAATCGTTTTTTTTTTTAAAGATGCTAGGTTGGTTTGCCGGCTGCCTCTTTTTCTCCGTTATATTATGTTTTAATTGTTATTATTATTCTTTTTTAATTTTATTTATTTTCTTTGATTTGCTGCTCTAGGCTTAGTCCTATTTCTATCTTCCTAATCTCTCATCCTATGTAGGTAAGAAGGGAGGCTTGCATTTTCAAAAAAAAATTTTAAATGATCATTTCAATGATCTTATATTTATTGTTATTATATTATTATATTAATAGATTGTTTACCTGAGGCGGTCTCCTTTTTTCCTTTACAAGTTAATTAATCTCAATTTACTCTATCCTATCTGATTTATTTTATCCCAATTTGTTCATTTTTAGGTGTGCCTGATTGTTTATGTGTGTGTTAAAGTGTCAGTGTGCCTATTCTATCAATATTTCGTTTTATATAATGCAATTGTGTTTTCCCACTCTCTCTCTTATTCGTTTATATACATGTCGTTTTTTTTGAAAGTTTTGTTCTTGTTATATTTTTTTTTTAATAGATCTTTTGTAATCTTTCTTCTTTCTTCTCTCTTCTTACATTTTTTTGTTTTCATCTTTGATCTTGCTTTTGTTTGTGTTTCTCTCTTTTTCCTTATCTGTGACAGTCGGTTTCTGTGGCGTCCTTGGCCCTTGCTTTTGGGCATTGCACTTGTCTTTGCTCGTAGTTGACTTGCGTCAGCCATTTGCTGTTCGCTTGGTGCTCGGTGTGTTGCTGAGGTGCCTGTTTCCTCGCGCTCCTGCGCTCGTTCGCTATCTCCCTGAGCGGCGTTAAAGGTCCGATTGGGACAGATCATCCTGCTTCCTTCTATACGGGCGTCTCATTTTGTATTTACGTCGTCCTCTTTTTGTCGCTGTTCTGATTTCCTCCATTTCGATATCGTTCTGGCGATTGTTGAAAGAGGCATTTCCAAACTATAAGCCCGGTAATTAGCAATCCTATCGTGGAGCCGCCGTATACCAAAGTGTCTTGCTTGAATTTGTCGAAATTTCTCGCAGTTTTCTTAAATTCATTCAGGGCCCGTGCCTTCGCGATGATTCGTTTCAGAGCTGTGCCCGTTTTCAAGGCGTCTGCGTTTGTTTCGCTCTGCGAACTGATTTCTGCCACGTCGTCTAGCAGTGAAACGTGGTTCAATTCATCATTTGTCTCGTCTCGTATTCGTTTTAGTATTGCTTCGATGTTCAATTCTGAATTCCCTAAGATTGTTTTCTGTGCTTCTATCGTAATTTTGCGTGAAGCTGTTAGTCGCGCGTCTGTCGTGTGTGCTGAGCATTCCAGGCTCAGTTTTAGTATCCCCGTTCCGTTAATTTTCTTTGATATGAATCCCTTTTTCCTGCACTGAATAAATAGGTTTTCTTCGCATACTGTGGAGAAAACCCATTTGTTTGTTGCGTGAAGTCGTAACCAAAAAGTTTCGTGTAAGATTGCTACCTTTATGCTGCAGTCGTTCAAATCTGTCATTGTCATGTTTTAATATAATTTTGAGTTCACATGGCGCGTATTCCTTTATCTCCCGCACCGGTTCTGTGTTTCTACAAATTAGGAGGCTCGCCTTCTTCTTGCACTCCTTTATCGCGTGACCCCTCATGGGGATGTAGGTGTTTGTGTCTCTGTCTATGGCCGTGAACTGATTTTCAGGCCATATGTATGCGAATGTGTGTGTGTGGTTTGTCGTGTATTGTTTGTGTGGTAATGGGGAGGTTTTGTATAATTCGTAAGTTTGCAGGTCTAGCAATGGAATTGTTATGTGGTAAATTAAAAAGGAATTATTGAAAAGTATTTTTATGTTTGTTATCTCGAAGAGCTCCAAAAAGGAGTTGGTAGTTTCCAGTGGGAAGACCGCGTCTGTTACTGTTTTTTTTATTAAGTTTGCTGTGTTCGCTATTAATTTCAGGTCGATAAATTTTGGGCGTAGTGCTCCCTTCGCCGCGAACAAGATCGCGTCCGTTATTGTCTCAGTGTTTAATGCGTATGTCGCCACGTGTTCCTCGATGATGGTCGTCGCCTTTTCGATGGTGGCCTGCCGTTGACTGTCCTTGATTATGTTCTCTAGATTTTCCAGTTTCGCACTCATCGATGTCAGTAGTGTCTGCAAGATTTCCGTTTGGTTTGCCAGCAGACTCGCTAGTTTCCTTGTGTTATTGGTTTCCACCTCCATGGCTTCTCTTAGATTTCTTTCCGATTCTTCATCCAATGTCCCGAAGAGTAAATGGCTGAGTTTTCCCACAAAGGGTAAAACTGAGCGCTTTTCCCTCATTGCGCCTTCTTGGCTGTGCCCTTGAACCAACTCTATGATCCTTTCGTTGTCACTATCAATCTTCTTTATTTTGTTTTCTAGACTCCTTAGTCTTTGGTTTTGTATACACGCTCGTATGCGTGTCAGACAGGCTTCGTATGTGGCTTTCCATACTCGCGTAATCCGTTCATATGCTGAGAGATGTGGTTCGAGATTAATTTTTTGGATGATTATCCAGTTGGTGCTCGTCGTTCTGAGCGTGCCAATACTTTCTGTGATAGCGCCAATGTTTGTTTCTATTTGCGATATGTAAGGTTGTTTAGTTTGTATCGCACTCGTCCATCTGTAACGAGATTTATGTTGGTGAGGTTGTGTGTCATTCTGTCCCCGTGATTTTTGGGTTTGGTTCTATTTCTTTGATTTGCTTTATATCTCGTTCATTATATAATATATCCTTTTTTTTTGTTCTTTTTCTATCGAGTCACCCCTTATCGATTAGCTTTCGCGCCACCCGTTATTATCCCGCTCGTGGATCATGCGCGCGCGCGTCGCCTTCATTCTATCTCTCTCTCTCTCTCTCTTTCTCTCTTTCTCTCTCTCTCTCTTACTCTTTCTCTCTTATTCCTGTGTTCAAAGTTAGCTGCTTCCTTGCTGCCGGTTTGTTCTGCTCCGTCTTTCTCCGTCTCTCCTTCTGTCGCCTTGGTGTCTGTTGCATCTCCCATGTGTTTCCTTGTATATATATGACAGTTATTCCTTGTTTTTTTTTTCTATTATTTATGACTGTGTCTGATATTAAAAAAAATTCTTTTCTCTTTGTATTTGCTTTTTAGACCGGATTTGAGTTCTGAAACTGCACATACTCGTGTGTGAGTTTATTTTTAACGATCAATTTACTTTACCTTATGTTTTTTTTTGTCTATATATAATTTGAGACTTAGAAAATGTATGTGTCTTTATTTTTTTGCTATCAATTTGCTTTACTTTATATACTATATAATTATGAAACTTTGAAAACGTATGTTTTTATTTTTTTTGCCATCAATCTACTTTACTTTCTGTTTTTTTTTGCCATCCATTTGTTTTACTTTATATACTATACATCTATTTTATAATTATGAAACTTGGAAAACGTATGTCTTCTTATTTTTTGTCATCAATTTACTTTACTTTGTATTCTTTTTCATCAGTTTGTTTTACTTTATATACTATACATCTATTTTATAATTATGAAACTTAGAAAATGTCTATCTTTACTTTTTTTGCTATCAATTTACTTTATATACTATATATCTATTTTGTAATTATGAAACTTAGAAAATGTATATCTTTATTAGTTTTTTTTTCATCAATTCACTTTATATGCTATATATCTATTTTATAATTATGAAACTTGGAAAATGTATATCTTTATTTTTTTGCCATCAATTTACTTTACCTTGTTTTTTTGTTTGCTAAACCAGAACTTGTGAATATATTTTAATTTGATTTTTAACTTATACTTAAATAATTTTTATCCATGAGTTGGGATGTTTGGGGAATGTGGAGTGCTGGTAAGTAAGTTTGTTTAAAGCGTAGTTGATTTCTAAAAAAAATTTCTTTTCGTATTAAAATTTTGTGAATATGTTTACATTGGAGTACTTAATCTACAGTGTTGTGATCTTACATTTACACTTCTTACTTTCTCTAACATTGTTACTTAATGTTTATTCTTGTTAATATATGTTTTCGCTCTAGCACTCTTTTTCTTTATGGCTCCATCTCTCTGATAGAAGTAGGAAGTCCACCCATCGTCTCCTCCTTGTGCATACTGGGACGTTTTTCCAGCTTTCGTCTTTTATTGCTTTAATTGCATTAAACTGGGTCCAGTTTTTCGGAGCCCATGCTTTCCATAGAAGTCTGTTTGTATGTTCCCTCTTCTCTTCTGGGGTTTCTTCGGCTGTTTCTATTTTTGCTGCCATCTCCGTGGTTGAGCCCTCTTGGCTTTTTGCGGCTGCTTGATTTTTCATTTTAATATAAGCTGAGAGGAGTCCTCCTTCCGTGTTCACTTCACCTTTTGCTTCGGCTTATTCTGCCGCTTTTTGCTCGTTTTGAATTTTTCTGAAGAACGCGTACATTTTTGTTCTTTGTTGCTACTTTGTTTTTTTTTTTCACTCGCTGTCACTTACAAATCTGCACTTCTGTTCCTCTGTACTTCTGGACTCGGACTGAGGCCGAGTCGTACGCGCTCTCTGCGCCTCCCTCTCTTTTCCGAGATTGTCGTACGTTGTCTAATCGCATTCTTATGGAGTCTGGTTTTGGCACTACAATAGACCTCTGTGTCTTGGTTGGCTTATGCATACTTCTTTCACTCGTTTGTCTGCACATTCTTCACTCTTGTGTATATATGCCCGGCACTTGTTTTTAAACTATGAACTGTATTGGCGACTTTGTGTCTTGCTCTCGCCTCTTTTTGTTACACTATTTCTATTGGTCCTGTGTTAGTTTTTTTTTGCTTGTGTGACTGAAGATTGTAAAAAATTTGCACTGCTCCACTATTGATTTTTATCATTTTCTTTGTTGTTTTTTTGTTCTCGTGAGTTTGTCTATTTAGCGGAGGCATTCCTCAATTTTTCTCTTTTGTGCTTCCCAACTCATGTCACCCCACTGGTCCGTCCTTAGAGCTTCAAATTTTTCTTTCTGCTCTTTCGTCCTGTTTTGCCATACTGCGTCCAACAGGCATCTCTCCCTCTGTCCCAGTTTTATTCCCTGTTCTGCCTCTAGGCGGTCAACCTGGCCGGCTTTTATCTTTCTTGAGCGGCGCTTTCTTCCCCGCTGTTTCTTTTTCTTTTCCCCTTCGTCATCACCCTTGTCTTGTTTAACACCGTTACCTTTTTCTTCTATGGTCATCTCTGACATCAGATGGTTCAGTTCGTTACCGGGATCCTGCGGCTGCTCCTCCTCCTCGTTTAATTCAATCAGTGTGCCGCATGGCACCTCTGCCGCTGGTCCCTCGTGGTGGTTAATATTGTGATCTCTATGGCATTGTCTAATCTGCTCCCACAGATTCAGCCAGCAGTCGTCTTCCCAATTTTCCATCGTACTGTTTGAACTTTTCTGCGTGACACTTTTTTTTTTTAACTTGCACTTACTATGCTTGCTCCTGAGCACTGACTGCGGCCGAGTTGCTTACTTCTTTCTCGTTTCTCCCTCTCGTGGTCCGGCGTCTAATCGGGATTAGCCAGTATCCGGTGTCGCTAATATATTGGGCCTCCGTGCTGCAAGTGCGCTCGCTGGGTATTGGAATTGCTGACTTTGTTTTTCGGAGTGAGCTTATCTAGTGAGCTTTCTTCTCGGTGTTCCCACTGTAGTTCTGCTATTAGCTCTTACTTGACTGAGGACTTCAAATTTTTCTCACTGTCTAGTTCGTCTGTTCTGTTCTCTACCTGTGATCTTTTCCATGCTGGCCTTCTCATATAATTTTATTGCGAGTGCTCTTTTCGATTTTCCTTTCGGTTGTCTTCCCGAAATTATTTCTTGTTGGTGTGTCTGTTCCTCTCTTTTGTTGTTTTATTGCTGCAAATATTGCCCTTCTCTTTTCGTTTTTTTTTTTTTTTGATTATTATCCGCTGTTTCTTTTCTATTCTAACTTTATCATTGAGAAAACTTTTCTCTTTATTTGTAACTTTGTTAATAAATTCCAGAACCCACAAATTTTTCTTCTTTATTTTAACTTTATTATCAACAAAAAAAATTCTTTTTGTTTCTGACTGTTGTTCCCCACAACTTTTCCCTCTTTGTTCTGACTTTATTATCACCAAAAAAAAATTTTCTTTTATTTTCGACTTTATTGTCAACTATTTTTTTTTTCGAGACTTTTTCTCGTCTTCGTTTTTTGTTTTTTTTTCTTCCGTCCGCTATGTCTTCATTCTGTCTTCTTATCCGCAATCCTTTTTCTGTATGCTGGCCTCAGTGTATATATATGTAGCGCCTCCGCCTCAGGGCTTGATGCGCCGCCTCGCCAGCACCTGTTGAACGGGAAGGTGTGTGGTAGAGAAAAGGCAAGTGGTTAAAACTCAGAGGTGGTTTTTATTTGTTGTTCGCTTCGCTTCGCTACAGAGTTGCTCGAACGGAATGGCGGACGTTGTGTCCTTCGCTTCGGAGAGTTGGTAGCGAACTGGTCACAGCACGCTGCTTGCGCGCGGGCAAACGGCGTGTTCCCGCTCGTCGCGCGGCTAGAAAAGGGGGCGCTGTCGGAGCGTCTGCTTCCGGCGGTGGCGCCGAGGAGACGATGGTGGCGCGGCGTGGGCCCCCACAGGTACTCCCCTCGTACTGCTCGAGCCGACGGATGTAGAGAGCGATACTCTCTTTGGGGAATGCTGGTGACCCGGGGTGGCCGTGGCGGGCTGGCTGTCCCTCGACGTCGAAGGCTGCGGTTCCACGGTGGTCTGGTCTGCTCCTGTCCCATCCTCTCGATCTGGCTCCTCCTCGTGTTGGGGGCCGAGTGCCCACTCGGGCGGTGATGGACGTGGCTCGTCGTCGTCGGTCGGCTGTGCTGCTTGTCGATGCGGAGGCTGGGGCGGGTCCGACGCCTCCAAATAGGCCGGCTTGAGATTGTTCGTCGAAATCGTCTTCTCGGTTCCGTTGCAGTCGAGGACAAAGGTCCTCTCGTTGATGCGGCGGATCACTCGACGCGGGCCGGTGTACGGCTGCTCCAGCGGCTTCCTTATCTTCTCCAGCCTGCAGAAGACGTGCGTGCAGGTCCGGAGGTCCTTAAGCGTGAACGGGCGTCGCGCTGAGTGGTCGGATGCAGGGACCGGCTTGATTGCCGCGAACAGCTGGCGTAGCTGCTTGGCAAAGGTCGTCTGGTTGGCCGGCTGCTCGCTGGAGACGAAGAACTCGCCTGGGACTCGCAGTGCCGTACCGTAGAGCATCTCGGCCGAGAAAGCGAGCAGGTCTTCCTTGTAGGCCGTGCGTAGGCCCAGGAGTACCGAGGGCAGGGCGTCTGGCCATGGTATGTGCGCGTGCACTTGAGCGCGGCCTTGAGGGTCCGATGGAGACGTTCCACCAGGTCGTTAGACTGCGGGTGGTAGGGAGTCGTGCGCCGTGGATCGTCCGCTGGGATGCGACAGCCCGTGAGTCACGTCGAAGGCTCTCCGGCGCAGCGACTGAGGCAGGTAGGGCCGGATCACGCTCCCGGGTAGAACGCAGTACAGCGGACGGTCGTCGATCGTGAGCTGCTGAAGCTCGAGACGTGGGTTGTCCAGGAGGTGTTGGATCACTAGGTCGGACGCCTGCGCCTCGCTGATGGAGCTCGCGTCCAGGTCGGTCGGCATCGTGATGGTGTGTATCCTGGAGAGGGCGTCCGCGACGTCGTTGTCCTCCCCGCGCACGTACTCAAAGCGGGCGTCCAGCTGCTGGATATAATCCAGGTGGCGCTACTGCCTTGGTGAGGCTTTGTCCGAGCTCTGCCGGCCGGCGTAGGTGAGCGGCTTGTGGTCCGTTCGTACGGTGAACGGCTGGCCTTCCAGAAGCCTCCGGAATTACTTCGTAGCGGCGTAGACGGCGAGCAGCTCCCGGTCGTAGGTGCTGTACCTAGTCTCCGCAGGGGAGAGCTTCCTCGAGAAGAAGGCCAACGGCCTCCATGACTGGCCCTTCTGTCGCTGGTCCAAGGCAGCGCCGATCGCGGTGCCCGAAGCGTCGGTGGTCAGGCGGAGGGGCGCCTCCGGTAGCAGGAAGGTCGTCGCCACAGCGACGATGATGCTGGCCTTGCACTCCTCGAATGACGCCACAACTGCGGGGGTCCAGTCGATCGCGTACCGCTTCGGACGGGCCCTCAGGAGGTCCTTGAGCGGCGCCTGCAGCTTGGCCGCGTTTGGGATGCAGCGCCGGTAGTAGTTCAGCGTACCGAGGAATCGCCTCAGCTGCGTTGAATTGATCGGGCGTGGGATGTCCCGGATGGCCTGTACCTTAGGCTCTGGCGGTCTGAAGCCGGCCGCTGAGACGTGGTAACCTGCAAATATCACCTCGGCCGCGCCAAGGGTGCACTTACTGATGTTGAGCCGGAGACTGGCGTCACGCAGTGTCGCGAACAGCTGCTCGAGGTGTTGCAGATGCTCCGAGTGCGAGGCGGAGTAAACGATGCAGTCATCCACATAACATCGCACACAGGGGAGCTTCCTCAAGAGGTGGTCCATCATCCTCTGAAGGGTTTGCGCGGAGTTGCGCAGCCCGAGCGGCATCCCCACGAACTCGAATAGGCCGAACGGCGTGGTGACCGCCGTCTTCGGCACGTCGTCGTCGACAACGGGGATCTGGAAAAAGGCCTTGCAGAGGTCTACGACCGAGAAGACGTTGCCGTCGCACTCCTGCAGTAGATCCTCGATGAACGGTAGCGGGTATCGGTCGGCCACGGTGCACTCGTTCAGGCGACGGTAGTACCAGTCACGCGCCATCCTTGTTGCTTCGGCACCATGTGCAGCGGGCTGGCTCACGCGCTGGACGATGGCCGAATCACGCCGTGGTCGAGAAGCGTGGCGAATTCATTGCGTGCGGCGGCAAGGCGCTCACCTACTAGGCGGTGCGGGGGCTCGAACACCGGAGATCCCTTCGTCTCGATGCGGTGACGGACCGGCAGGTCCGGTAGAGTGGCCGCGGCTCTGGGCGGCAGCATGAGCTCCTCGAAGCGCTCCAGCAGCGACACGTAGCGGTGGCGCTCGGGACCTTGAGCGCAGCGGGATTCTGCCTCGGTGGTGATGCTGTGGAGAAGCGCGATCCCTACCGTACCGACCACGGCAACGTCGTGCGAAGCACCGATCAGCTTCTTCGCCTTGAGATCCGGCATCAGGTTGAAGTGCGCCACAAGTCGGCTCCGAGTATCGGCGTATCGATGTCTGCGATGACGAACGACCACGAGAGTTTGCGCGGGAGCCCGAGGTCCAGCTGCATCGAGCAGCGACCGTAGGTCCTGTTTGCGGCGTGCAGCGAGATCACGGATCCCGAGTCGACGAGGAAACGCGTCGTTGTGGCGTCGTCGCTCACGTATAGCTGATTCTCGCGCGGGAGGTCGCCGGCGGTGCCCGCTGATTGCAGCACCGGCGCGCCTAGTTTCCCGACGGCGGGAGAGTCCCGGAGGCCCGGAAGTCGCACGGCGGCCTGCACCTCTCCGCGTTCTCACCGTGTACCCGGTGGTACCAGAACGCGGTGTGCTCACCACGCAGCTGGGAGAAGCCTCGCCCGCCGGCGGCGCGGGGGACGACCGTAGTCCCATGGTCCACTAGCTCATCGACGGACTGGGCCAGCTCGTCGAGTCCGGCGGTCTTTAGCACACGAAGAATGCGGCGCGCGTGCTGGGGCAACAAGTCCAACCACCTGACCCGTAGGACGTCGTCCGAGACTCGTTCTCCCGGGAGCAGACGCATGCGCCGGAGGAGCTGGCTCGGTTTCTGGTCGCCCAGTTCGAGACCGGTGAGTAATTTTTGAATATGTCTTGTTAATGCCTCGATGTCCTCCCACGGCCGCTTCATGGTATTCCTTTATTACCTTGAACCGCTGCTCAACCGCTAGAACTGACAGGTTATTTTCATACAATACTGCTGTTAGTGGTAATCCATTAAGGATCGTCTCAAATTGCTCAGCAAAATACGTCCACTCCGAGCCTGTTAGTATCCCTAGATCTTTTATTATGCCCAAGATCTTTATATTTTTGGCGACCACCACCTGTTTGAGAGTTTTTATACATTTGTTGATGTCTGCTCTCAGCACTTTGTCGTCTATAAATTGTTTGATTGTTATTTCCAATATCTTTGATTCATTGTATTCTGCCATTCTAATCTCTCCCACTGAAGTTTCGGCGGCTTTCAGTTCTTCAGTGTTAATGTATTGGCGCTCTATAAGTGCTTCTAGGGTTTCCGTATTCAAATATTTATCTGCTGTTAATAAATACGCCAAATTTTCCCTGTATTTAAACGGGTGGCATTTGATCTTTATTAACTTTGAGAATGGTGGTGATTCTTCATCTTCATTTGTTGCCCAGGGCGGCTTTTCGCGCGGTGGCCGTGTGCTTTGAACACGGTAGCGCTTGAGTCCTTTAATTTCGTTAATTGGCTTCTTATTATTTTCGGCACACCCGTTAGACGTGCTGTTCTCCACGATCATTGCGTTGTCGAGTGACGTAGTCGATTGCGCTCTCCTTATCTCACCCTCTCTGACACTCTCTGTTCGCGCTGCGCTCTCGTCGCTTGGCAAGGCTGTGTCAAGGCCGGGTGGAGTATGTGCTCCGTTTGCACATTGCTCCGCGCTGATGTTCTCACTACCTGCTCGCGGGCCACTGGAGCTATTTGTATCACTTCGCTTTTTTCTTTTCTTTTGATGATTGTTTTGTTCATGCCGACTTTCCTCTGTATCTCTGCGCCGATCATCTGCCGAGTGTCTCTCAAATAGTGGCGTGTAGTGTAGGTTCTCCAGGTGTAGATGTATGAAGTTTTTCGATGTGTTTGCAATAAAATGTGCATAAATATATCCTCCGAATTATTTTTTCAAGTGCACACAAATGTTTTGATTAGATTCTTTCGAGATGATATATATGCAATCACTATTTCCATACTCCGTGTCAGATGAAAGTATCTTTTTGGTTTCATCCGGAGTTTCGCTGTATATTATTGTTGGAGCGTTCAGTAATTGTCTTCGCAGTTGGTGGTGATGTTAAGGTTCTTTAATTTTATTAAAGAAAAGAACAGACAATTCCCTGCTGGATCTGCGCCGATGTTGAAGTCTTGAACAAATTCTTTATCATTTTCTCTGTATTCTTGGCTCTCTTCGTACATGAGCAATAATGCCCAGCTCTGTCTCTATCCTTGTGAAATCGATTCCCTTTATCTTTTGACTTCTTAACTTCCTCGAATTTTTCTATAATTATCGGATTATCGGGGCCTTCATCAAAAAATGCATTGTAGGGTGGTGGACGTTCACTGTCCTGCGCCTCTTGCACCGCGTCCATTTCGCTCGCAAGCGCTTCATCTTTCCTGTGATGCTCGTTCTCTTTATCTCGACACTGCTCTTCCTTTCGCTCGCCTCTTATCTGTCGCGGTCTTCGCATTTCGTCAAAGTCGAGATTACTTTGTAGCAGGTAAAATGACTCGTGTGTTCCCTGTGAGCTTGCCTCCAACGCTTCGGGCTCTTCAGGTGCCGGTTTATTTTGCCTGTCCGGACTTGATTCGTTTTGCACTTTGCTCGGTTTTTCTTTCTCCTCTTTTTTATCTGCTTCCCATATGTCGATTTGTGCTCCCTTTTTTCCGTTATATTCTCGCTCTTTTATATCCACTGTGAATCGTGCTTCGAATTTGTTCTCTGTTTCTTTTTCTATCTTGTCCTGTGTAGGTTTCCT
>UELU01142425.1:4925-19166 GCA_900490025.1 Megastigmus dorsalis
TAGAATAAATTTATAAATTCGCCTTCGTATGAAATTCTTATGCTCTTATACTTTTCATCGTTTTCCTTTCGTTCTACATCTTTTCTACATTTTTCTTTTAATATTTGAATGTCTACGCTACTTACATTATCTATAATCTCCTTAAGATGACAAGATTAGAAAATTTGTAGCTGTGCATTATGAAGCGATTGACACTTATTGATGGTAAAATCAAGCGTATTTACGAATAATACAAGCGCACTGTATTTAATAGATTCTAAGTACGTTAAATAATTTTCTGCACACTTCGAAACCTCCTCCAATCGGTCAAATGTTACTTTTTTGATAATAATACTACGTCTAGGTTTTTTAGTCACTGAACCGTTCGATGTGAGTGGACGTCGATCATCCTCCAATTTTATAGCTCTTTCTCTGTGGCAAAATGTGCATCTCAGTGTCCACCATCGACCATAAACTTTGGTATCTCGCAGATCGTCACCGTATCTAGCAAAATATTTGTTGATATCTGATTCCTGTACTGGACGTGAGCTCTGGCTATCGTATCGTTTTTCTGCAAGTCGGCGGAAAAATTCTCGAGAAATTTCTGGAAGCCTAACCCTGAACTCATGTAATGCAAGAACATTATACAAAATTGGCAGCACACGTCAGAAGTATCACTTTGCAATTGCTTAGCATTCCATCGGTATTGTTTACAATTTTTTCATAAGCGATTTATATGATCCGGTATAAATGGCGGTATACCGTACCTATCAAAATACAAAGCATTTCCAGACACGTCGACGTAAATGTTGACCCAATGCATACCGGGTTTCGTATGGCTATCGATATTAACAACAAATGCTGTCGGTTTCCTCCACACCTTTGTTGGAAGACACCCACAGTATGCGATGGAATCATCGATAAATGCTTCAGGATCTTCAGGCTGGTCATCGCAAAGCTGCAGCGGTAATGTATAAGTAAATTCAGCACAAGATTTTGGCTCACGCGAGTTTAGTCAAGCTTCCAATCTATAAGCGTTATTTAAAGCACAAGTGTATTGAAGATATTGGCTTTTTACGGCGTGGTAAAGATAGTAGTTATCGGTCCACGGCAACTTGGTAAATGATGGACAATCATTATCGTACTCCAAATTAATAATCTCCCGTGATGTTATTTTATGCAAGGTCAGCCACTTTTCCTTACCTCGAACATATATTTTCCTCACATTTCTCGTAACGTGTTTCAGAGTTCTGTACAAAGCTTTCAACGTTATCTCCCCTCAAAGTAGTCGAGACCATGATGATACTGTATTAGCCACTCATTCTGCTTCCGAATTTCTTGACTTAGGCGGGTGATTGGATTTGCTGGAGTGACAACCCAGTGAGCACTGAATTCACCTTTCAAAGCCACGATAGCTATTTCTTTAGGCGAACAGATGTTTTTATTGTCTTTGAAGAATTGTATACCCACTACAAGATCCATCTTTGTCGTCCAAGCGCTCAAGGCAAACTGTCGAAGACGGGGAGTTCAAGTAGCGTATTGTACCATGACAGCAACATTTGGAGTCGTCTTTTCAGCCGTTAAAGTCCACGATAGTTTGGCGCGAAGAATCTATTTCCAAGATATTGTCATATTCGGCATACACGATACAAATCACCGTGCTAGCCAGCGGGTCACCGAATCTCACTTCTAATCTAACACTGCCGTACTTCATTAGATTTCAATGAGTGCATTCATTAACCGATAAATCGGGCGTCAAATCAAATGCAAAAAGACAGTAGCCGTAAGGGTATGCTTCACAGCTAATCTCATTTCCCTCATTTTCCTCGAAAATGAACACCGGTGCCACAAAATAGCGTATGATATGCATCCATGTATAGCTTATTCTTCTTAAAATCAGGCTGTAATGCTCTCGAAGGTACTTGCACGCCGTCGATATGTAAGCACAAAAAATTAAAATTAATATTTTGAAAATTAAATAGATTAAGAGTTCGTTCAGCATTGTAAGCTTTATTTTCAACAAAACCGACGATTATGCGTTTGGGCAACTGCCCCAATACCACATTATCCAAAGTTTCACCGTGAACGCCACTGTGCATTGTTAGAGCCTTGACTTCCACTCGTGTAAGCGTATATTTAGCAATTGTTTTTGAAAGTGCCTTACTGTGAGCGAGCAGCATGCCGGGGATTATTTTCACACGTCTAACTAAAAGATTGGCCTCCTCGATGTGAATGCCCATGAAGCCCGCAGGATCCATCAGAGAAAAACTGTCTCGAGATCTTACTAAACGAACTCTAACCTCTACACAATTCGGCAGCGGCTTTTCTTGATTAAAAACGTCGGAGTGAAGGTGACCGTTCATGTCAATCGATTTCTTAGCAGATAAAAGTCTACGTCGAGCTACGAGACCGAGATTCTCGTTGTTCGTGTCTACCATTTTATCAGCTGTGTCGACTGTCCATAAAACACTCATCAAGTGTGATGCCTTTGCAGCTGGTCCGTAATTAAGCAGTGTCTCGATGTATGCTCTGTAGGCATATGCATTAGTCGGTGTTGACACAGGTTTTTGATTGAAAAAGCCATCGACTTGATTGAATAGCAAGTGCATGAAGTTGTTGACAGGTGCAGCGTGATTCATTAAAGCCTCGGAACCCTCGGGTAAAACATCTTCAATAGTCGTACATCTGAGATATACGCGTAAGCTGAGCATGGTATGAGCAAGATCAATGTACTCCTCGCCATTCCCCGGTATTACAAATTCTATTGGCGCGTCATCAGTTAACGATGATATAGGCTATTCTGCACCCAATGCGAACCCTCAATCGTTGTCTGAGTAGGCGGAATTTCAAACAGAAGTAATTCAGATTTTAGATATTCGCACGATTGGGTGTGTAGGAAAGCCATTCTTATTAACCAAAAATGTCTCCTGTAGATCGATTACTGCTCTTCCTCTGCTTCTTCTTCATTTTTTCTTTTATCACGCATCCCTTTGGCGTCTTTTTATTCCTCTTGATACACTTTTTATTCTGCTTCCTTTTTTGCTCCCACTTGAGTGGGTGTTTGCGACGCTCAAGCTCTGAAGCAACTGTGGTGGTTCAATGTAGCGGGGCACTTTATATCCGGACCCCTCCATTAATTTATCCAGCTTTTCTTCGGCTTTTCTCTTGAGACTCTCGCCAGACTCTCTCACACGGTTGCACAATGATTCTCTAAGCGGTGTGTTATGCAACATCGGACATGACGTTCATACTTGTACGTAAAGCCTCTTTACCAATAGCCTTAGCTCCACGGCTCAGGAGTGGGTGAACCCTACGGAATATTCCAGCGAGAAAAGAACCGACGCCACCATGACCTTTCTGGTAGGGCGAGCCGGCATAGACACAGCGAATACCCCTACCACTCCGACTTATTACCCCACCACCGACTACCTGCATGTTAAAGTATTCCTCATCTTTACTCTATACGTTTAAAGTGTAGTGTAGCCGTCAACGTACCGTAATCGAATGGTATTGGTTCGCCAAGTTGATCTCTAATATCTATTTCAATCGTACGAAATGTATTGAATAGCAAAGGTAGGTACATAGAGGTGAGAAATGTTTAATCATTACCCCACCATATAAAACATAATTATCAAAGTTGAGAGAGACAGCTCTCAATAGGCGCGATTGAACGTCTCCTGTCATGTACGGCTCCAAGATGTCACAGTAGAGCATTAGCATTGTAGGCAGACCACTGGAGAGATTGGCTGGCCGATCGCTAATTATCGGTTTATCAACGACGATTACACGAGAGGATATATTTTCGAACCCAAGAATTTTCTTTAATCTCTTCGATAGGGATAAATTGTGATCCAGCTGGCTACAAGCAGACTCTGTACAAATTCGGCAAACTCTAACGTACCCTCCACGTTCGACCTCAAACTTCAAATGATTTTTTACACTGTCCAGACTATTAATTGCGTCTATGAGAGTTTTGACATCTTGATAAATACCAGGTGTTATAAACGATGCTGAAGCTCTAGACTCTTCGGTACGCGTCTTATTGGTGATTGTTTGATGCTGAGCTGTACACTCAAGAAACACCATTCTGTCGGTCAGTGTTGACGGTATATGCTGAAACGTAAGAGGAACTTGAATCTCTGTAAGGGCAACTGTCCACATACCGTGTAGCTGTAATTGCTGTGGTAACTGTGTGACAAAGTGGGTCGTTGTGTTTTCAGCAAAATAATCCATGCTGTTATTGCTAGGTAATACGATATAAAATTGATCTCTCATTTTTTTTTGTTTGTTTTAATTTTTAAAAGCGCAAACCCTGACCCAAGAATTAAATTTGTCGGGGTATCCTTTCCAATGAACAAAATACTCCTTTGCCCGGCCTTTACTTCTAGTTTTTAAAATTTTTTCAATTTCAAACGCTGCTTTGTTCAAATCTTTTTTAACTCGCGAGAGCTCCTCCTCGTAGAAAAATCCGTCAAAATCCTCGTTTGCCAAATCTTTCAAAATGTAAACCGGAGGTTGACGAGTTAATGAAATTCTTGTAATTTTGAACAGCTCCAACGTCCAACCACCCTCGTAGCCTTCCGCGAAAAGGTTCCTCGCACGACTGACCCGCACCAAGTCACCCACACTGTATTTAGCCTGTCTCGGTTTGATGTTGCCGTAACGTAAATTTAAATTTTGTCGTGCTTCTGCAGCATTGTACAGAATCATGGATGCGAGAGTCATCTTAGTGGCGGAATGCTTGGTGTGATTGTAGGCTTGCAAAAGTTGGGGTAAAACGACAATGTATCTTCGTGTATTTTTGTGTGTAAAATAACGCCACATTCGTTCTTTTATAGTTCTTATAAATCTCTCTCCAACAGCTGCCTTCGTATCGAGACTCCGTACAACCATAAAATTTATTTCCATTTTTTTCAACAATTCCTGCATCGCTGATCCAACAAACTCCTTTCCTTTGTACGATTGAATTCCTAGCGGTTTCCTCTTATTACTCCTGGCTAATATTCGTTGAAAACCGTCAGCAACACTTTTTGCACTCTTGGTCACAATTGGCTCGATCCATGCATACTTGCTGAGAACATCGATGACAGTGAGAAGATAGCTGTAACCATCGTTGTAAGAGCTTATCGATCTCATATCCATCAAGTCGACTTCCCACACATCGTCAAAATCGCGTACGTTATAGCATCTTCGAGGAAATCGATGTCTCATCTGCTTGTGTAAGTTGTAAGCATCTTGGGCTTCGGCCAATCGATCACATTTTCTCTATCACATTTTTTGCGTGTTGCGTGTAAAATCTTATCTGCACCGGCGTAGGCAGTAGATTTTGGGAGACCATAATAAAGCTGTTCAAACATCCTACTTATTTTTCGTTTTTCTTATCTTTTAGAGATTTATTCTTCTTCTCCTTCTTCTGTGTCCTATCGCACGGTTTTATTGCTTTCTTTATTCGAGAAAAGAATTTTTCAGAAGTTATTTTACTGACCATACAACAAGCGGTCATCATTGCAAAAGTTTGCTCGTCGGGTGGTGTCTCTTGAGCAAGCATACGTGAAAAAGCACGCTCGGCCAGTATACGATCAGCCTTTAGACGATTATTCTTTTTCTTGTCACTGTACGCTAGATCATGCTCCCGACACGCATCATCCAGAGGATTGATCCCCACCTCACCACGTTCGAGTCGTTCTGCCAGTTTGGTGCCCGGTCCACAAAATTTATACCCGGGAATATGCATCTCAAACGGCAACAAATCAATCAAAGAGTCTAGAGCGCTATTTTTCCCCCCTCCTCTACGACACTCTCGTTTTTTTTTTCTTCGCTTTTTTGTACTTGCCACTCATCCGACGCCATGATTAAACAATTTGTGGTGTCGGTGTAAGTTTCTTTCGTCTCTGCGCTACAGCTCGCTCACTGACATCGTCAGCTATCAGTTGCGAGTGAGAAGAAGATGCTGGCGAAGCTGCTAGACTCGGAGACTGCGCCACAATTTCGGGCGATGAAATGTTGGCCGTCGAGCCTCTAATATGTTCTAAAACGCGTTTATTACTAATGTATTCTTGAGGTATCAGCTCTTGTCGGAGCGCCGTCGCAAACTGACGATGAACTCTGGGCAGAGGTATTTTTTTAGCTCTCATAGCATCATTCACCAGGTCAATAATGCTTGCCCTCTTAACAGAGGAGCCATCTATGATCACGCTACCGTTACGGCCCCACACTATACTACTGGATCTGCGCAAGTGCAGCATAAGCACGAAATTTTTGTGGAACGCTTTCGACGATGTACTCGTCAGTTCTTGCCTCATCTTCCTCTCGTTGACGCTGCTCGTCGACATAGCCGTCGTTGACCGTATTCGGAAGAGTCACAGTGCCTTCGTCGTCCTCTGAGAATTTTCTTTTCGACGAATGCTCCTCAGCACCTCGAAAGTGTAGATAGCGTTCTAAAACCTGCTTATACTTTGACCATTTTTCCCTATCGTCTTTGGAGACTACCGAATTCAATATATCATTCATTTCTGCATCCAGTCTGCTAGTTATCGAGCCTGGGGTCTGTACAGACTTTAGGCCTCCATTCGTGAGTGAGAGACGAATGCGGTCCAAACTCTCTTGAGATATGAGAATCATTTTTTTCGCGTGATCCATTGCTGCTGCTGCTGTTGCTACTTTGTTACGAGAGATGCCAATATAGTTCTAATGAGAGGAGCCAGTAGTACAGGCAGGAATCCGCCACGTTGCACAATTAATTTTTTCTCCCTGTGTAAACTTTCACCCGTATTAGCCAATTTTCGTAGAACACAGGCGTGTTGGCGTAATTTACTCTTGTGTGTTTTGGTGAGTGGTACGTTACCGTATAAGACGTTCAAAGCACATTCGCAAATATGACGAATTAATTTCGCGTCTGCTTTGCGTAACAATGCGTTTCGCTGTTGGTTATCTAGATGATAGAAAGACTGCAGAATTGCAGCGTTCTTCTGTCCAAATGGATCTCTACAAGTTTTCGGAGCCATTACAGTGACACAACTGGAACATGCTTCTTAGAGTCGCCACCTTTTATCTTCTTTCGACCCACGTATACGTACTTATACTCGTCGTCGGGGAAAATACGCGTACGAAAGCGACAATCATCGGGCGTGTCTTGCTTGAGATCGAGTAAGAGATAGCCAAACTGTCGAGATGTGGCGCCTCAGTAAGCTTCCTGAAAAAATTGTGGATCTTCCGGACAAAATCGTCGCGAAAGATGTTGAATTTGGCTACGAACGGGCAACTTTCTAAATAACACGCGATACTGCGCATTCAACGATTCATCTCGCTGGCCTTTTCATTGATGAAAGATATTCTGCGTGATAAATATGACGCTAAGATAATTGTGATGGCTGTATTTTATAAAGAGATTGACAATTGCGCCGCCAGAGGACGAGGTTTCACGCATAAGATCGCCGATGATGAGCAGCTTGGGTCTCGGTTCGTTTGCCCACCCGCCGGATTCGGGAACACCTTCGCGAAATTGGACATTTCACCAAGTTCCTTATAGCCAGTCTGCCACTCGCTATAGTAGAGAATTATACGCTTGGAACGAGTGTCGCTCATGCGATCGCTATAATTAAAATTTTTTTTCACAAACTCCGATTTGCCACACCCTATAGGGCCGGCGCACATAGACGTCCACGGATGATTTCACCGTGTATCTATGATGTTTACTGAGAGGGCGCCCTCTCATACAGCAGTACCTCTGTCCCAAGGTGCTGATGACCGCGGTGGTGGGTCCCGCGCCCGCTCACGACTCGCGTCAAGTGCTCTCGGTCTGTGGCTCGCGCAAATGTACAAATGAGCTAATCCCCCCACTTACCGCTAATCAACACTTGTGATTCGTTGAAGCGTACGAATAAGCTGATTCGCGCATCCACAGTTAGCGAGCACTTCTGATACGCGACCGCAAGTCTATTAGCGCATGCGGCATGCAGTGAACTGGTTCTCTCCCCACTCTATCCCTGTGACCAATCAGATTACAATGGTGTTTCATTCGTGTAACCGTACGGGTAGCTTTCCGTCAGTCCCACGAAGGTTCTCTTGCTGTAGGCAGGTCGGCAAGTTTTGGTCTGATTTTGCGATAAAACCTCGTGAAAATCCGTACGTCTGATGACCAAAGAATCTAAAGAAATTTCGCTTCTATCGCCATTTACCATTTCACAAATACTCTCAAAATTTCACTTTTTGGCTATTTGAGTAGTTTAGTCTGATACCTTTTACCTTGCAAACACACTCCTCGCGTCCGTCGGGATTTTTATATTTGTGACCGTAAAATTTCAGTCCGCCTGATACAAATTCTGTGATGTACGTATTTGCGCTCTTCTGTGATAGCTCATCAGTGAGTTCACCTAGCATTGCACCAATCGGTAAATCTCTCTGACTACTATTACTGACATAAATGACTGAATCCGTGTCTGTGTAATTCACTTAAATATTCAAACAGCTTTAGCCGGGATTGTGCGGTAGTGAAAGCTGCAACGACGACGCTAGTGTTCGGCGATGACGTGACTAACACGGTCTCATACCTCCATCCAACGTATAGAGTATCGTCGTTGACGGGCAAAGGACTCGTCACCAAGACTTCTGCACTGGTAAGTAACTCCATCAATCTTTATGGGTCCGTAATCACCTCCGTTTTCGGCATATTTTCGCGCTGCGCAAATTTTCCCCACAACGAGTTCAAACATAGCTTTGCCACGGATTGCAGACCCGCATTAAAATAGATTTCATTTCTATTCAAGCTTATACCCTCATATTGTTCGAGGAATCTTATGTATGCGTCTTTAGCCTCATCCGTGATACAGTCCGGCGGATAGCCAGATTCCAGTGTTTTCTGTTTAAAAAGCTCGACAATATATTTTGAAAATATCCCCCCACTTTGTGTTTCTGAACTCTTTTGGGTCATCTCATATTGCCATATTTCATACACCTTTATAATAGTGCAGCCTAGCTCCACAGCTTTTTTAATTTCTTCCGAAAACCACGTACCTTGCAGAATCCGGTCTTGTGCATTTTCGTGAGGACAATCATCTTGTAGTATTTCCTCGCAGCATGTACGACACAGCGGAAACAATAATTTTCCGTGCATTCTAACGGGTAGGACCGGATGATATAAATTTCTCGGCGGGAGCACGTCGCATATGATAAGACCAAAAACGCTGTACATATCGTTCTTTCGCCCTACGATTTTTTCACACTCTCGTGCGCTGACATACAACTTTGGATGACCGGTTGGGTATTTTCCACGCTTACAGATGTACGGGTATAGTGAGCACACGTCCACGTATTTCTTTTTTCATCATCTCGACATTCGTACATTTTTACAGTATTACCTGTGCGACCTCCAAAAAATGCTTCGCGAGGATCCAAGGGTTTTCTGTACACAAGATCGACATTATTTTCCACAAAATATTTCATTTCTCCGTTGCATGCCAGCTCTTGATCGTATGTGCATTCCCACATCTCGATCAACTGGTAATTATATGCGATAATTTTTTCAGAAGTGATACAAGTTTTTTCGTATCTGTCATCCATCGAGTGGTCGTCAGCCAAAACATCGTCGCGATTTATTCTGTAACACTGAGAACAACCATGCCAGTAACAGCCGTGAAATTGAAGAACTATTCCTCTATGATTATCGTCTTCCTCGGGTTCACAAAATCCGTCTACAAGAATGTTTTCGGGTAGTATTCTTTCTCGACAGTGATCGGTGTCCTCCATTTTGTGATTTAGCACTCTTTGCTCCATCCAGTATAGTCACTGGATCGCTTTAATCGATTGATTGTCAGCACTTCTATAGCCACCGACAGGCACAATACCGATCTGTTTTTTCTTTAAAAAATTTTTTTAAACACCCGCAAACACATGGAAGCTATGGTCGTGCACTCGGCAAAAGGATCCACTAGGCATTACATAAATGTTTCTCGGAAAGCTAAGCACGCCAATCACAGTATCTTGACATCTTGTTTACAGTATTTAATTATTTCATTCTGAAAATTGAACACATATTCACTAGCTGCTTGCTCGCTGTGCCACTTTAAAAAATTTTCTCGATCTTTAGCACTCATAGAGTCACGCGCGTACATATTTATAGGTGGCAGTGGGCCGGTGTAAAATTGATTTTCTGGTGCATTAAATAAATGGGGGAAATTACCTTTTTCAATTTCCAAAAGTCCGTAAGCTTTTGGCAAGCTACTTAAAGGCATGTGAAAATAATTCAAACTATCGATAAACTTTAAATTCAAAAATTCCATTAAAATAATTTTTGAACCATTCAAGATCACTTACGGATTTTCGCGATCATTATGTTTTTCTACCAGGTGTTTGAAAATAAATTGACCATCGAAACCTTGGGAGTTATGTGCGATGCATATCGTCTTCTTAAATTTTTTATGTTTAGCTAGAGCTAAATCAATCAACTCTTTTACTGGGCTGATATTAAACACGTACTCTCTAATACCACAATTTTCACATCTGTTAGAAATATCTTCATCGTCGAGACACATAAGACACACTTGCTGTACTATGCATAAATTTGGAACGTGTATTTTTTTCTCTATATCACCCAGCACAAGTACGGACTGCTGCGTCTCGAAATCATAAAATAAAAATAATACATATTGTTTTTGTGTGCCATCTTTGATCGGATGTACGAAACAAAAATGACCCACTGGTAGTCGCTCCTTTCAAATATTACAAAATGATACACCGCAGATATGCTTTACCCCATGATTAATCATTCGTACGGTTTTACAGCAATTGGTACAAATTTTGATCTTGTCGCATACAGGTAACGGCTTCTTAACTGACTTCTTTCTTAAATGGTTTTCATAACATTCATTGCCAAGAAAGCTCCGATTGCAATTGTCACATTCTTTTTTCAAGTAATTAGTTCTATTGCACTGTGGGGCTTGTAGACATTTGTAACATCTGTTGGAGCATCTGTGACTCTCAACGTTATTATAACTTTTGTTACACGGAATGCAATAGCCTTTACTTCCTGCTGCACCCACTAAGTTAAGTATCGGTTGATACTGTCTAGTAGCCTCGTAGTACATAATTCGAAGTACGTGCAAAACTTTTTTATAGGTGTCAATTACATATCTCGTACTGTCGAAAATAGGCGTATCCCCGCGGGCAAAATTTCTAAAAGAATACACAACTATAGCTATGACTATCTGAGCGAGACATCTGAAACTGATGAATTTGTTTGAGTCCACAACCGGTCGTTGGTACACTGACTTTTGCCAAATTAATGAGATCTTGAGCTGCTTCTTTATGCACTCGGCTATTTTGTCTTCTGATCTGATTCCAATACTCGAGTAAAATACCTGAACGCAATTGTTCTCTAACTGCGTGAGCGCAAGCAGTAACCAGAGACCACGGTAGACACAAATCATCAGTGTTTCTTATAGATAAAACCGAGCATTTCCGCACAGACTCCTCGGTTAAGCGCACCCGTCCACGACCTGATATATTGTTTATCACACTAAATTTCATGAATAACGTATCGTCTATATCAAAAGCCGTTGCCCTTTGCGCAGCACTGCAAACGTATCCCACAATTCCACCACGTGGAAATCTTGAATTGGCCTAAAGACATCCACAAGGGTCCATGAACAAGTCTTGCTGATTCAATAATTATACCTATAAAATCTGCAGGCTCACGACCACGACAAAGATTTTCGTGCAGATCAGACAGAGCGCTCTCTAACCACTCGTAAATGTTATTATTGGGCAGTGATCTGGCTATTCGACCTGTGATCTTGAGCTCTTCTACACCGAATCGTCGATAGTACCGTGAAGAGCTACTTTCAATAATAAAAAAAGAAACTCTTTCTACTTCGTCTCTATCGCCTTGACCGTTCTGTAAATATATGTATGTAAAAATTGAAGTTTTCAAGTATTCATGAATTAAAAAAGAAACGAATTAAAATGTTATTATACACTTTCCGTTCTCGTTTAAAGAGCGGGTAGTGCTATCGTCGGTGTCGGTATCGGATGAGCCCGAGCTGAAGGAGGAAGCAGAGGTGGACGACTTCGATGAATGAGATTCGCAATCTGAGTTTGTGTCGAGACCACTGTACCCTGCATCTGAAGCGTATGGGGCTCGTTATCTGAGCCTACGTGACCGCGCCTATCGTTTGACGTTAAGGGTACTGCACCGTCCAGCTCAGGCATCTCGCACTGCATGATTATCTCGTTGCCTTCTGTGTCATCGTGCATTTCCCTTAACTCTAAAAATATTTTATGTAAATCGATATATAGCTTTTTGGTTTTTTTTTCACGCATATATATAAAAAAGGATACTCACTATGACGATGAAGTATGCGGTTAGAGGCAGGATTAGCTTGAAGTTTATGTCTTCTGATCGCGTTTACCGCAAGATCAAGTATTTGTTTATTCATAAAAAGACAGACTTGATACATGTATTCTATACTATTGATATTAGTATGCATCAAGACGAAATTTAGTTTTTGTAATAAAATCTCCGTTGACAAAACTGCCAAGTTGCTGCGTTTTATTAAATTAAACGGCGAGCGAACATGTCTATCGCGAGACATAGCGATACGAAGTGCATATTTAAGAACACCGAGCACGTGAATTTTCGACGGTAAATCCATGTTTACTGAGAGAGAAAGACACTATGGGCAGCTTGATGCAAAGCTGCTCTATTTATACTGTCTCGCTCATTGCCACAAGGAGGGGATTTTGCAAAAGAGCGATTGAACTCAGTTATAAATTGCAATCGAAGACTGTGCTTTGTATTCTTCGAAAGAAATGGAAAGAGAGAGAGAGCCGAGTAGTATGACTTTATTTCTCTAGTTTCAACCGTGTGCAAATTGTTTTGAAGTTATTGTCTGACTGTGGAACAAAAGAAAATAAATGTATGTATACCACGAAAATTGACACGCCTTAAGGGGAAGCTGTACTTTAGAAATGCAACCTACCATACCGGTATTCTAATTATTCAATTTATGTTTGAAATGATTATCATAATCACTTCATAATTTGGGATATGATAGAAAATGAAATATATTTTGTGCTTCTGGTCTTCGTTTATCGAAATTCTACAATAAAATAAAAAAACATTCTCACGGCTACTAGAGAAATTGTAAGGTTAGGTGACATTTTGCTTATATCGTATCAATTTATATGCATATCTCTAAGAAACACACCACAGACATAACCCTATTACTAAATAGAATATTCTGAAACATTGAAAGTACGATTGAACCCACAACAACATTTTTATTTGAGAAATAGGAATCGCAATTGGATTCTGCACAGTCTGGATGGAGAGATGGTGTCGAAAGCCTTGCTAAAATCGAACAACAGGAGCAGCGTCACCATTCTGCTGTCAATGCCAGTTCGTACATCGTCCGTGAGCTTCAGTACCGCCGTCTGCGTACTGTGATGCTGCTTAAAACCCGCTTGTATCGGTTCAAGGGTACCAGCTCTCGAGAGATATTCAGTCATCTGCGAGTGAACGATTTTCTTAAGCACCTTAGAGAGGAAGGAAAGCAGAGCTATTGGTCGAAAATCAGATGCTGTAGAGGGGATGTTCTTCTTGTTCAGCGCTACCAATCTTCCAGCTGCTCGGAAAGATTCCACGAGTCAAGGAGGCGTTAAATATTCTGACCAGGTATTCCCGATCCGGGATGGCCTTTACTATCACGCTCTGCGGGATATCATCGTCGCCCCTTGCCTGCGAGGAAACATGAGAAATTGCCAAGATAACGTCCGCCAAGGTAACTGTTGAGAAGAAAAGCCTTCACTGGCGGTGGGCAGAATTTGGTACATAACCTCATCTAGATTCTCGTGAGGCGAGAACGACATCCTCGCACAATGGGAGTTCAGATCATCCGGCGTGAAGCCAAGCAGCTCCTACTTACTCTTCGGCAGCAAACCCAGGTTGCGCAGCTCGGTCCAAATATCCTTCCGCTCATCCAGTGCCCGCTGAACCCAACCCTATCACGTAGGAAGGAGCAGCGCTTCTGATCAAGGCGCGCGACAGCGCGCCGCTGGCAAGTATGAGTCAATGCAGACGAAGCCTAAGGCGGCGCACCGAGACTACTTATACTTTGAAATGGTACTTTTTAACCTACAATTTTTTTTCAATCTTAAATAGCAAATTAAATACTTCAATCTATAAAAGCTACTCCTACTCAAAATAAAAGTATCAATTTTTTAAATTTTTTAAAAAAAGTTTCACGAAAAATCATGTATGCATTGACT
>UELU01142426.1:0-30197 GCA_900490025.1 Megastigmus dorsalis
TTCGGCATAAATGTTGTGTCCTTAGAATCGCCTTTTCATAAGAAATTTTTTGGCGTTGAGTTTATTTCAAAATATACATTAGATGCTGAGAAATATTAAAAAAAATAATTTTAGGGATTGACTTTGGGGGTGGATTTCACCCCTTAAAAGTGGATGTCAGCCGATAAGAAAAAATACGTATCTATTATTTTTTCAAGTACTATAACATATCCAAAAATCATCAAAATCGGTGGGGTCGGGTTGGGGTGGTTCCCTCGTTAGTGCTAAATCTGGTTTAATTAAATATTTAGTTTCATCACTATTATTAAATGAAAACAAATTTTTCATTAAAAACACTTTTTTCCGAGATCATTGGAGGCCGGAGAGAAGTTGCCACACTCCGCTCGCCGCTCGGTAACGTGACGACGACGAATCCTACTGGAACGGTCATTTTAGTCCCGTAATTTAGGCAATGACGATGAATAATAAATATTTCTAATATTTATTACGAAAGAGTAAAAATATTATCGGTAACCAAAAAGAACTATTTCGACTTATTTTTATGCCGTCTACAAAAATATGGCAGAAATATTCGCTAAAAAAATTTTTATCGAAAAATAATTTTTTTATCTTTTCAACCAAAAATTTAATATTAATTCTGGCTATACCATTGAATTCTACTTTAAAAAGAACGTCCAATGAGACCTACTGCACTTTTATTTTTCTATCCAGTTCCGAATAAACTGATTCCAAAAGTGGTGCGTGCCTGCTGTGTCTCTTTGTATATCTATATTTGCGAAAGGATATACTCTGAACTGGACTACTGAAATGTTTAAAAATTTAAAAGTTCAACAAATCAATCCCGTCATCTATATTTTTGAAGATGAATGTGGATACAGAATAGAAGAAGGATTTTATCAATTTGAACTTCTAGCAGTCAAGAATCCAAAGTTATATTTACTTTAAGAAAGTTTTCAACAAAATAGAAATAAAATTTATGTAAAATGGTTTTTTCAATAGATATAATTCATGGCTTAATAAAACAAATTTATTATAATTAAAATCTTATACAACAAATTTAGTTTAATTTTTATTACATTACAGCAAAATGTTAAATGTTCTTTAGTTGGTCCTAAAAATATTTTTTAATTTGAATTCAAATGGAATATTTTAATTCAATGTTTATTTAATAATTATTATCTTTTATTGGTCCAAAAATTGAACTTTGTTGTTTTGTCCTCTTTCATATTTAAACGTTAGTTAGATTGCTTTGGCGGAAGATAAAACCAATTGTATATAAAATTTTATAAGATAATAAATAAGAAACATATGACAAAAAATTATTATTTATTTCTCAATCTAAAAATTGAAATCAAATGAAAAAAAATAATAGAAGGTAAAAGAGTACCCCTGCATTTATAAGTCATGAATCTTATCAGTGTGTTGCATGAGTAATCACTATTCTACTACATTACTTTTATGTATTTAAACACTGAAGTTTTTTTTGGATAAAAGATATTAATAATTTCCGGAAATTTTAAAAGAGTCATTATTCAATCGTTAATAATGTAGCCTCAATGATATCACTCAAGCGTTAATAATGTGTTTTGATTAATTGTTAATAATTGATTTTCAATGATTTCCCATTAATGAATTGGTCAATATCCATCAATAAATCAGTCAATTATTTACTCAATTATTCAAAACATTACTTTTAAGTATTTCAATAATGAAGATTTTTTATTATTAAAGTTATTAGCATTAATATTTTCCAGAAATTTTAAGAGTGATTATTCAATCGTTAATAATATAGCCTCAACAGTATTATCAATGAAAATCATTCAAGTGTTAATAATGTAATCTCAATAATATTGTCAGTGAAAATCATTTAAGCGTTAATAATGTGTTTTGAAAATCATAGAAGAATAATTAATGTGTTTCGATTAATTGCCAATAATTGATTGTCAATGGTTTCCCACTAGTCAATTATTCAGTCAATCAATAAATCATAATTAATTAGTCACTCAATTAGTCAATAAATCAATAAAACAATCAATTAATCAATCGATTAGGCAATAAATCAATAAATCAAGCAAGTTAATCATTCAATTAGACAGTGAATTAGTCAATAAATCAATTAATTTTGTACAATTAATAGGTTAGTTGTGCTTGTCAATGTTTAATTATTCAATCTGAGAGGATTAATGTGCTTATTTCCGATTAATAAGCTTAGTCCCCTAGTTTCCGTTGTATCAGAGCACTAAATAGTAGCACCAATCCTATGTAATGTTTCCTAATTGATTAAAAAAAATCCGGTCCTGTCCACCTGAAAATCAATCTAGAATCCCACCTGGATTCACAATGGCATTATTAATAACTCTTATGGCTGATATGTCATTAAATGGTATGGATAATGAATCCTCTATCAAACAATTTACTTAATATTTTCCATTAAAAAGAAATTTATTACAATTCTTTACTCTCAGCAACAGTTTTAAAAGTCACTGTCTTAGTCACCTTATCACAGAATTCTTTTGAATCATTCCTACATCCAAAAGTAAATTTTAAGATTCTTTAGAGAAAGTTGTTAATTATGACTTAATGTCTGGTTGAAAATGACTATATGGAATCCGTATGGACATCCATATAGAAATTCATATGAATTTCTGGCTGATTTTCATTCGTGATCTTGGAAGAAATTGGCTTTAAAGAAAAATTTAATGTGCAAAAGAGATGAACTTTTTTAGATCTTGAATTTCGACTATTTTATTTTAAAATATATTATTTTTTTTTAAATTATAGCTAAAAGAAACGGTTTTTCGACATTTTTAAAAGGTGTGCCATGTATAATATAATGTAGCCCCAAATAGGTAAGTTTCTATTCTATAATATAATAAGTTATTCCCCAAAGTCTTAGCTCGATACGTCAAAAATTCATACATACATTCATCCTTACTAAAAAAAAGAATTGCTCAAAATCAATTTTTATCTTAATAGAAATTTGTTTTATGCTAAAATATATGACTTGAAGTTTGACACTTTTCGCGATGTCGAAAATATAAGGTACTATCGTGTAGCGACCGTGCCTAAGAAACTGAAAATTAATCTAAATTTAAAATATACACTCATTTTCTTTATAGTTATGTGTCTTATCTTTTCCAACTTCTATGCTAGCAACGATTTCTCTGTAAAATAATGACAATAGTAAAAACTTTTTATAGAATCACTTATATAATAATATAATTGTAAAGCTATTCTAGAATTACAGTACACTATTGCAAAATCTAAAATTGTTAGGCCCCGTGTAAAAATCCAACCTAAGCTACTATTACATTTCCGTTGCTTATTTCGCTGAGATCAGCATCAGTCGTGTTTAGTGAAACTTCTTCCACATTTTCTTCCATTTTAAGTAATTTAAAGAAATTGGCTTAATAATTTTAAATAATATTCAAGCACAGAAAATCAATAACTAAACAAATAAAACATTTAACTAGCATACAAAGATTCAACAATTACAGAATCCGTCTACGCATGCTTCACTTTTCATTATTCTTTTTTTCAAGAGAGGATTGTTTAACTACAAATTATAAAGATTTTATCTAATTTAAAGAAGTATATATTTATGAAAGAATAATTGAAAATAAGCTCTTCTTCCACTTTTTTATATTCGTAAATATTAAAATCAAGCTTATTTCTCTTTTTATTTTGCCTTATTGCTTGTTCTTTAAGCATGTGAAAGCGCTATAGCAGACTTGACTGAAACTTTAGAGAGACATTCTTTGGCGAAAAATATGAGATACTTGTCTCGGCGTTTATACAAATGGACCATAGAGATCTAGGTAAGGCCCATTTAATTAAAATATATGAAAAAGTAAACCTTTATTGCAAGACGTTAAAAATGTTACAAAAAATATCAAAAGTGTAGATAATTAATAGGCTTTTATTTACATTTTAATACGAGATATTAGCACTTTTCATTCAAAAATTATAAGCGATCTAATACATGGTTAAATCTTGGGCAAGAAAATTGGTGACTACATCTACTCTTGTTTTCATGAGTAGTTAAAATTTTCTGGCTGCATAACTTATATATCTGATTGACTACACATACACGGAAACATTTTTCTTGTGAGAAGCAAAGCTTTGAATTTCGCAACTTAAGTCAAAGTCTGAAAGTAATTTGGATGTGATAACCAAAACTTTGCTCTCACCAGAAAAATGTAGCTTCCATTTTGACTTTGCTTCTTGCGACTAAATACAAGATAGCTAATGATTTTGGATGCTACAACTTAATCTTTATGTCTCAAAACTGAGAAGAAATCTACAGTTTTTATTTCGGAAAAATTTAATTAATATTGACAAACTAATTTCCTTTGCTTTTTTTAAAGCTATTACAAGACGAAGTAGGTGAGACACATGAAAGACATTTTTTCATACTCTTAATCGGCTAAAACATTTTATAAAAATTTTATCGTTTAACGTTCAGTTGTGAAGTTATTAAAATAGGTATCAAATTATTTTTAAAGATTAAAGGAAATGCTGAAAATGAAGATTAAATAATCATTCACCTAATCTAATTAATTATTTTAAACAATTTGCCAAACTAAAATCGTACATTTACGTAATACATAGTTCAATATTTATAATAAATCATCTTTTCATTTCAATATACACTTATTAAATATCCAGTTTTGAAATTTGTTAAGTTTTTTATTTTCATAATTGGCTTGGAAAATGTGTCAATTTCTCTATAGGGCAGTTAATTTAGTCAATCTTGGATAATTCATAATTCGATATTCTATTCTATAACTGTAATATTACAAAGAAGATCAAGTAAATATAAACAAGGATAAATAATAATTGAATGTTATAGAGTAAATGGAAACAATATTTTTGCCGTGTGTGATCGCAGGTGATATATCATTTTAGAACCACCGGGCAAATGCATTCGGAATCCGGAAGTACATTGTGTCGACTCAACGGGAGGCAACACAGAAGTTATATGTGTTAGGAAATAAATAAGAGGGTGAGCGAAAGACCAGAAAGGGAGAGAGAAAAAACGAGTCCATTCACGGGTAGGGTAACAGATTTCGACCACGCCTCACCGATATGGCGTGCGCGAATCTATCTCTCTCTCTCTCTTTCTCTTTCCCAATCCCAGTTACTATCTCCTTCTCTCTTTCTCTCTCAATCTCCTGTATTCTATGTTCTACTTCGCTTGGCATCTACCCTCTACCTCGAATCGCGCACCAGCATTTTCACAAGACTTTGATCTGGCTGCGCCTCCAGCGCACACTTCTCCAGCTTTCAGCCGTATTCGCTCGTTCGTTTGCTTGTACGTTTATTCATCGACTAACTTGTTCAATACCCGCTCGCATGCAATAAGGAAATTCAGCACTCTTATAAGTGTCATCAGGACATTTTATATTTCCTAAATAATGTAAAATCTCTGTATGTCGAGGCGCACTCACCTGCATCTACCCGAAGAAAAATACTCTTGTAATATTTAGAATATTAAATTATAATGTGTACTATGTTCCACATGAGGGAAGTAACAGTCTCTTTGTATACTAATGAAGGGTGCAAGGGTTTCAGGAAAGCGATTTTGATGAAATTTTACAGAGACATTCTTTAATTGAAATTATGAGATATGTGTTGCGAAATTTAGTCAACTGGAATAAAATATTTCCCATTTCGTTTTTTCTAAGTTTTATCCACGATTATTCTCCGATCTAAAATTTATGGGTTCATTTTGTTAGCTTACATTTTTAAAATTAGTATTGTCATAAATTAGTCATACAGTCGCATTAGCTATATTAGTTATATATTGTCATAACAAATTTTGAAAATGAAAAAAACAATTTAACTGACAGTGGATCGCTTAAGTTTTCGAAAACGAACAATATGAATCAAAAATTTTAGAATCGAACAATAATCGTGGATTAAACTTGGAAAAAACGAAATTAGTAATTTTTTATTCCTTAATCTATTGATCAATTAGTTGATAAAAACATAATAATAACGTTGTTGATGTTTTATTAAATAAAGAATAAATTACTTAAAACGTATGGTCATTCAAAATATACCACTTTCATGTAAAAATAATATTATCTAACGTTTTTTGAATAGTTTTTGATTTGACTTGCAAGTATCGCTTGTACATCCTTAATAAGAAAGCACAATTTTAGAAGATTCACAGAAATTTTATCTGTGATAAATGAATTCTTATTAATGATACACGATTCATTTTGGTAGAAATGTATTAAGTTAAATAACCAAAATACGAATTTTCATCTAAACATTATAATTTGACTCAGATTTTAGCGGGCCATATACTCATGCAGTAACGCAATATTTTTTGTTTTACTCGATTAGTTTAAAAATAGGAGCTTTTATTTAAATATCTAAATTTGATCTGCATTTGACCCCTACATTGTAATCAGGCTCATTTTTAATCTCATCGCTTCAACCCTTACAAATTTTGTGTTTATACTTCTTTTATACTATATACTTTTGGAGTTGTTCGGGAGATCCGTTCCTTTATGAACTCCCTGTGTAAGTAATTCTACTATAATTTCCCCTCTTCTCTTTGATAAACCAGTTTTTTTTTCTAGCACACTTTAATATCAATTTCTCCCAATTTCTTAAGCTATTCAAAACGTAAGGTCAGAAAGGTACAACGTTCATCAAAGGGTATATTTTAATAAAGATTTTTTCTTAAGGAATTAGTTATATCGGTAAAAAGATTAACGATTTAATTGTAATAAAATTTGGAACATTGTTAGATATGAGTAAAACAATGACTTAGTTAAATGCTTGTGGGTCGAGGGTGCCATTGAAAATGGACATCCAAATATTTATTTTTTGATATTTAACACGAAGTATTATGGGTGACTATTTTTTGTGCATTTTGTTTACGTATTTCTCAGTGGTTGACAATTGAATTGGAATAACAGTTTTAGTAGTATTAGACTAATGTGTGTAAACTGATGAATATTTATCGCTTCAAAAAAGCATCATTAGATACCTGTAACTATAAAAAAAATTCATTGAAAAACAAAAATATACATTTAACCCCAAAAAATAGGTCAAATCTGCTTTTGTTTGGAACTTTTCATTTATAATAAGTGCAAATAGAATTGTTTAATTTTAATATTAAATTGTTATTTGATGTGAGTTTATTTATGCAACATTTATAACAAATTATATTTCATGAATGAATAAGAAATAAAAAGTGCACTATTTTTGATTAGTGACGTAACGTAGCGATAGAAACTCAGTAAGAATGTTTATCTTTTTTCATAATTTTTTTGAATACATAATATCTTAAATTTGTTTAAGTCTGGCGATGCCCTTATAAAAAAGTGATGCCTGGAAAATGTGGAAACAAAGATAAAATCTATGTGATAGGTTATTTAATTTAGGCGCGAAATATAAAGCAGTTTGAGCTTTGCAAATTAAATAATGAAAAATTTGATAACTTACTATTTGTTTTCAGGTAGAAATTAATTGTCAATATTATGTTAAATTATATTTATAAAATCATTATCTAATAAATAATTAATTCTAGTCGGAGAATTAAATATTCCGTTAAATTTTACTCTCATGGAAGAAGGTTTTATTAAAATGAATTTATATTAATCACTGTGAACCAAGTGAATATAAATTCTAGTCCTAATTTTAATTACTTGACTCATATCGATCGAATTAAATTCATTTTGATAAATTAAATTAAATACTTCTCATCATTAAAAATTTACTAAAAAATGATATAATAAATCATTGAAGGAGAGGTCGGAGCTAGAATCTCGCACATTAGTCATCAATTTAAACAAAAATAAAACAATAACCATACCGAAACGTCCTGGAGCGCCATAACCATTGCCAATATGAATATGATTTTATATTTTGCATGTGACATTGACGCTGCACTTTTTTCTAATTGTTGGACTCACGGATGACGATACACATGACTCTCCTCTCCTATTTATTACATCTCTGCATAGCAAGTTCCAAAAACTAGAAAGAAGTGCAGCGTCAACGCCACGTGCAAGTACCTACATTTTATTTTTCTGTAAATTGACGCGCGACTTATTTGCGAGATTTTGGCACTGACCTTCCCTTAAGAATATGTACAATGTTCTATATAGATATTTATCCATCAAACATTTCAAGTAATATTAAATTAAAAAAATAATTAAAAAAAATATAAGGTTGACAAGGACACTTTGATTTATTATTTTAATTGTCTTTTTTTTACATTTATTAGGCATTTGAGGCCTCTTAATAATTTATTGAAAAACACGCAGGTATTGTAAAAAAAAATATTAGCATTTAAAAAACGGGATTTTAAATTTAAATACTAATGGCTAAAACTGCGATATTAATATACACTTATGTACACCAAATTTATTTTAATAATCCATGAATTATATCTATTGTTAAAGTCCAACCATTTTACATAAATTTTATTTTCCTTTTGTTTAATAACTTTTTAAACTAAATATACATTTGTATTTTTGACTAACTGAAGTTCAAATTGATAAAATCCTCCTTCTATTCTGTGTTCACTTTCATTAAAGAATGTAGGTGTCGGGATTAGTTTATTGAACTTTTAAAATTTTTTAAATTTCCGTTGTCCAATTCGGAATATATCCTTTTGCAAATATAGATTTATATTTACTAATTCATACATAATCTCCATCTTTAAATTTTGGTCATCCAACAATTTCGATATGACTATATACAGAATTTAATTGTTTTTTCATTATTATTATTAATTGGAGGTGTTTTTTATTTGGGGTGCGGTTAATAAACGTTTAAACGTCGATTTTATTGAAGCAGGTGATTTAAATACAGATTCTAGTTGTTGTTGCAGTGTTTGTGGTTTAAACATAGGTGATAAAATTTCTCCATTTATTACTTCTCCATCCTCAAAGTTGTGCACTGATGCCACTGTAATCACGCCTTGCAGCATTCGAATTGCGAATTTATATAACTATATTTCGTATAATCATCATCTGTGTAAATATTATCGTTATAGGTACCGATGAAATTAACAGTTCGAAAAGAACAGGAGTAGCTTCATAACGTATTCAATTATTATAATCTTTTAAAATAATACAATCATCTTTGTCCAAATTTAATTCTATACTACCAATCATCCATTTATCATTATCAAATCTTGGACCGTATGTGTGATCAATCGTTCCGGGTTCACTTGTAAAAAAATTTTTCGCATATTTTTTTGAAAGCGGACCCCAATTTTTCGTTAGTTCATTATAAATTGCATCACCTTGTTGCGGATCTTGAAATAATTCACTCACTGTACTTTCAAGTAACTATGTTTCACCTTCTTCTTCTTGAGGAGGAATGTAATTTAATTCATTTTGAATATCTGTTGATACTTCGATATCATCGGTTAGTAAATTTGATGAATAATTTATATCTTCTTGACCCTATTCCAAATTACCTCGATCCTTTTTCTTGTTTGGTGTAGATGCGATTTTAAGTCATGTTTTTCCACGTTTTTACATTTAAAAATTGTTCGTCCTCACTGTGATCGCGTTTAAATATCTGTTTTGCAATAATTTCAAGAGGTTTTACCAACGGTCTAAAATAATTTTCATGTTCTTCCTTTCTGTCGTAATTCAATGCTTTATTACGTGCTTTATACTTATTTCTAACAGCTTCAGTTGCTTTAGCTAATTGTTTAAGGGGAAGCAGTAGCGTCCCCCATCCTCAGGTTGTTCGATCTATTTCTATGTTCCAGTTAATTTGAAAAACGATAAATCACATAAGCCCCATATTGCACAAAATGCTTAACAGCAACGAGTACTACGCCGGCCAAGTCCAAATATTACGCAAAATTATAAATATTAAAAGTTATAAACACATGTACATATTAACCGCAATTTTCAGGTTAGCTGTCAATGCGTAAACGCGTCTTACTGGTTCCAATTAATAGGAAAAACGACAAATCAGATCGTCTTCAGCAAGCACAGGACGATTCATTGTATCGAGTACTACAACGCTTAAGTCCAAATATTAATTTTCGTTATAAATAGAAAAAGATATCAGCCAAAGAAAAAGCACGTTTGTCGCTACCACACCCCCTTAAGTGTATTAAGTTGAGATGTTGTGTGATGCTGAACCAACGTGCTACTAAAGCAAAATAAACTCCTTAAATCCTTTTCTATACCTATCCTCTTTAATTGAACTGTCTTTGTCGACATCGTGAAAAATTCGGTAAACATCATATCTGCAGTAGTTTGCTCAATATAAATGTGTTCTAAATTTTTTAGATCTTGACAAAATAAAATGATTAAATTCACATTATCAGAAATTAATTGATTTGGAATTTGTGTGTAAGTTTAAGAAAGATAAAAACAATCTACAAGAGCCATACTATAATAATTTTGCATTATATTTTGCTTATCAGTTACGAAATCGTCAAAAACTAAAATACTGTGCGGTAAAGTTTCATTCGAATTTATTACGCTGTCTCCCCTACTAAAAGTAAAATATTTGATTTCCGGTAAAGCGCGTGTGTGTATGCTACCTGTGTAAGTGTGTCTGTGTGTGTGTGTGTGTGTGTGTTCATGTGTATCTTGCGTACGTGTACATGTTTGAGAGTATTTGTGTGGGTGTGGGTGGGTGCCCTGCCCAAAATGCACAATAGAAAACAATAAAAAAAATTTTAATTGTCCCGAATCGTGTATTTGGTATGTGAAGTACCGAATTAAATGCAATTGAGCTAAAAATGTTTAATATGGTTCAATTGTGAATTAATTGTGACGATTGAAATAACAGAACAATTAATTCACAGTTGAACCACATTAAACATTTTCAGCTCAATTGTGTTTAATCCGGTATTTCACATACCAAATACATGACTCGAGACGATTAACTTTTTTGGTACTATATTTTAATTCGGATGAATTGTGCACTAATCGTGACCATTGAATTAAACGAGCTTGAAAAGAATGAAAAAATATTAAAAGCTATTAAATCACATTGTTTTTTGTACGTTATAATATGGTTTAACTAAAATTGTATTAAATAATTTTTAATCGGTTTTAATCAATTTAAAATTTTTTATAGAATTTAATCGACTTAATTATATTGTTTTAATCGGTTTAATATATTAAATTATATATTTATCATTAATTTTATATTAATTTTCGCACGCTTCACAATTTTTCGCAATTAAATTAAACACTTAAAAAAATCTTTTCATACACTGGGATTCGAACCAGTGATCTTTGGGATACGACGCATAAACCTTAACCACTACGCTACGGAACGCTGCAGCAACTCAAAATTTTGATTTTGCTCATAAAGACAAATATAAGTCTAGAATCACATGGACGCGGTACAACCTTACGCGGAATCTATTCGAGTTCAGCACGAAAAAGAGATTATTTCTTAAACATTATTTTAAACACATTACTATTGTATATGTGGTATTATTTTTTTGAGAAAAAAGAAAGCATTCTTTTTGAATACTTATTTTAAATATAAATTACAAAAAAGAATGCTTTTTTAATACTTATTTATTACTATATACTTCTTTATAGAAGCACTTTAATTGCAGTAAAAATAAAATTATTTTCGTAGAAGTTATTCCGAAAATGAATACTTTTCTAAAAATATTTAAATTTTATAAGAGTTGTTTTCTGAGGAAATATAGCATTATTTTTGAATACTTTTTTGTTGAGTTTTTCTTTAACATATAAATTACAAAAAAAGAATGCTTTATAAATAATTTTTGAATACTATAAAAGTAATTCTTATAATGTGATAAAAATAAAATTGTTTTTCTAAAAAAGAGTACTTTTTAAACGCTAATACAATTATATAAGTAATATTAGTTTGAGAACATCTAAGATTACTTATAGAATTCTTTTTTCTGAAAACTGTGCTTATATTAGGAAGACTTTGAATAATTTTCTATCAATTTTAATACAGTTTAATCAGCTTAAATTATGATTTTCAATTTTATTTTAAATTTTACATACATTGAAAAACTATTAACCTTTAGACTGCCGGAGAATCAATATATTGACGCACCCCATGATCGACACTGTGTGTATGATCAATCATTGATATAAGGTACCTTAAATACCAGTTTTCTGAGGGCGATATGTTCTTCCAAATCCCGGCAGTCTAAAGGTTAAAGTAAATAGAAAATTCTTCGAATATATATAGAAACTTATATAGAAAAACACATACGAATTTGTAAAGAACAGTTCCTGAAAAAAAGTTTTTTCACGACTAGCACAGTCGATACTAAATTGCAAATTGAAAATTTCATATTGCGTTTGGCATTAGGTTTGAAATTTATATTGAAGAATCTTTCCCTGGAATTTCACGAATAAAAAAAATAATAAAAGAAAATAAAAATGTTACTTTAACAACATCTATTAACAACGTACTGCAAAAAATAATGCTATTAAAAGTTGAAAACGCAAGCTACCTTTGTACACTGTCTAAATAATATTGACGTGTTCAACTCAGTTCACTTAAAGCACAATTGAAATTGCTATGCCACTGAAACATGAGAATCTGTCGCATTGAAACCAACTGAATTAAATAAACATTTACATTTTATTCAACAACTAAACCAGATTAAATATACATATCACGATTTGATCCAATAAGATCACAGCTGGAATTGACACGTTTAACCGAATTAAGAATCTGCCGCATTGAAGCCGACTGGATCAAACAAACTTTTAAGATATTAGTTAGCAATTAAACTGTATTAAATATGTTTGACAATTCGGCCCAATTGAATCACAGTTGAAATTGCCACGTTCAACCGAACTAAGAATCTGCTGCATTGAAACCAACTGGATCAAATTAACATTTAAAATTTTAATTAGCAATTAAAACGTATTAAATATGATTGGCAATTCGGCTTAATTGAATAACGGTTGAAATTGCCACGTTAAACCGAACAAAGAAACTGCCGCATTAAAACTGACTGGATCCAATAAACATTTAAAAGTTTAGTTAGGAATTAAAACGTATTAAATATGATTCACAATTTGGCTTAATTGAATCATAGTTAAAATTACCATGTTAAACCGAATTGAGAATCTGCTGCATTGAAATCGAGTGGGCCAAATAGACATTTAAAATTTTAGTTAGCAATTAAACCGTATTAAATATGTTTGACAATTCGGCCCAATTGAATCACAGTTGAAATTGCCACGTTAAACCGAACTAAGAATCTGCCGCATTGAAACCAACTGGATCAAATTAACATTTAAAATTTTAATTAGCAATTAAAACGTATTAAATATGATTCACAATTCGGTTCAATTAAATCACAGTTGAAATTTCTATGTTAAACTGAACTGAGAATCTGCCGCATTTAGAACCACTGGATCAAATAAGCATTTAAAATTTTAGTTAACAATTGAACCGTACTAAATATGATTCACAATTTGGCTCAATTAAATCACAGTTCAACTTGCAAAGTTAAACCAAATTGAGAATCTGCCGCATTGAAACCGAGTGGACCAAATAGACATTTAAAATTTTAGTTAGCAATTAAACCGTATTAAATATTGTAACGCGGCAAATCGTGTGAGCCGAAATTTCGGACACCCAGGTGAAAATAATAAAGAACGGCAAAATCCTACGACGAATTCCGGTTTTATTCACTCGGCCTGAAATTAAGGAAAATTCTCCCGGAACGTAATTCCGGAAGGGAATTACGGAAACTCCGTCATTTTGACCCACACGACTCCCGATGACGCGATACTAAATGTTAAAGAAAATCGACAACTCGATTCCGTGAGAATTTGTTAATTTAAGGGCGCCAGACAATGATGTCACCCGCTGAATTCGATGACGCCGCTATCTCTCCTTCCTGGCTGCTCGGATGAGACCCTCTCCAGAGGGGATTCCGTTGAGGAAGCGCCTCGGGTTAGCGCTCCCGGCGTCGAATTTCCTGAAAAGTTGCGAAAGACTACGTGCACGTGGCACGGCGCAACCACTCGGCGCAACAACACAAAATAAGGGAAACACGCATAAATAATTCACGGCAGGTTAAATGAATCAGCACGAGGATTTATTATAAGGTTAATCCTCCTCCTTTGGGCGCTACTAACTCTAAATACTCGTCATTACAAAATGGCGGCACCGCTCGCCGCTCGCATCCCTCTCTCCCTTACGCAAAGCTCAATACAATGGTAGGATTCTCAGTGGCCCGATTGGTACTTCTCGCACGTTCACAAATCGCTTCCTCCCGAATCCTACGACAAGATCTCCCGCAGCTCGCCGCCCGCACGTTCCATCATAGCCCCTCGCGCTTTCCTAGCCAACATGGCCGTCGTTGGTCGATTCCCGAATTTACCCGTTCGCGCGCCACGACAAAGCTTACCACTACTACATTGCTTTACGACTCACCGCAACGTGCTCGAAACTACCCTTACACTACTCGCGAACCTTCGCATGAATTATTTGGCGCACTCACCCGACGCACTCGCAGCCGAAAACTTGACCGCGACACCTCGCATCACCACCTACCCCGTGGCATCAACCGAAGCGTAATAGCCGGCAGGCTTGGTCCGTGTCTAAATATTATCTCCTCCTCAAACGTCGGCCTCGGCGCGGCGCAACTCCTCAACGTCCTCCCTAAACTCTCCCGTGGCGAATAATTGGCAAGAAAAATGGCGAAAGATCGTAGTCGATGGCAGAGTCGACGCTTTCTTCTCCACTCACTCTTAGCTTCCGCCTTCTTCTCCAATTCCGACTCCTGTTGTCATCTCTGTTGCTCCCATGTCGTCCTTATCTTCTGTCTCGTTCTAATTTCGATTGTTGCGTCGATCACTTCGCGCTTCTTGGCGCTGCTCTGTATTGATTCGTTGATTGCTTTCTTGATGGTTCCGTCGCTGGCATCACTCCCAATCCGTTAAACCTAATATATTCAGGTCGGCGCTAATTGGCGGCCGACCTGAGTTCCGTCCCTGACGCTAGCTCCCTCATCTGGCGTGCGCCATTCGAAATGCACAATTACTGTGCCCGAAATACGCGAATATACCACCCCAGACTATTTTCGGAAAGTCCCTAGGAATATAACGCTAGGGGATTTCGCGCACACGGGTTCGGCGCACGGCGCCGTCACTCCCGAGTCTAATACCGTCACGCGCCGTATTTAGAGAATGTTCCGTACGCGCATGTCTCGTTGCCGCCTATCTCTCTTGCTCCGCCACTCGCTCGTTGTCTCTCTCTCTCGTGCACCGCGTGGCCGCTTCACCGCGTATTCTTAGCTGGGCGCTTTCGTCGTCGATCGCATCCTGGCGAGTAAGTGTATTGGTGTATGTGTCGTGGGTCGGGGTACCCTCGCACGCCTCAGGCGGTCCTGGACCGACAGCGGGGTAGGCATTCCAACCCAACCCAACCCAACCCAACCCACCGCTTCTTGGTACGGCGGTGGTGGGCTGCCACTCCGGCATGGCGCTCTCGCCATGTCGAGGTGCCACACCCCGCGTTGGGTGGGGACTGCTGGTGCTGCCGGTCGCTGGTTCGCCGCTCGCTGGGCTGCTCGCTGGGCTGATCCAGCCCCACTCGCCCCGTTCCGGCTCTCCGTCCCATAGGTGGCACGGATCCACCGTAGATGGGACTCGCGACATCTGGGGCAGTGTAACATGCCGATCCCCCTCCTCCCACAGTTCTCACAAAACACGTCCGTGACCGGCTTCGGGCCTCACTCAGGGGTAGTTTAGGGGCTTTGGGGCGAGATGGGTGGGGCTGGCGCTACCATTACTCGGGCAGGGGTAAAACTCTTTAAGTCCGTGACGTGGACCTTAGCGCTTCGCTTGTTTGAGTCCGTCTCAAGTATATAGACCATAGGCGACCGCACCTCGATAATTTTAAAGGGACCGTCGTATTTTGGCGCTAACTTCGCGGAAAAACGCTGCGCGGCATTCGATAACACGTGCACCCGTCGCAACACTAACTCGCCCACCTGAAACGTCACATTCCGCCTCCCTTTATTATAATACTTTCCCTGCTGCTCCCTCGCGTCATCGGCAAATTTCTACACTAACTCGCGCAACTCGTCCAGCCTTCTCATTCGGTCCGCCCAGTCCTCTGGATTCATACGGCTTAACAACTCGGCGCTCTCTACCTCTCGTCGCAAACTATTCACCGGTCGGGGATGCCGGCCGTAATTCAAGAATGCTGGCAAAACTTTGTTGGTCGCTTGCGTGGCCGTGTTCACGGCATGGCAAAACTCATGTACGTGTTGGTCCCAATTTCGGTGATCTCCTTTGACAAAGGTGAAAATCATCGTCTTAAGGATCCGATTAGTCCATTCCACGGGATTGGCCACGTCACATGCCGCACTCCATACTCCTCAAGCGTCGCCTTCAAGAATTTATTATCGAACTCCTTCTCATTGATGAAGTGATATCCCTCGAGGTATGGGCGCAGCTTCTTCAACGCCCTCAATAAGGCCAGGCACTCCTTCTCCGTTGTAGTATAGTTTTTCTTGGCTGGTGATAATACTCGGCTTACATAAACGATCGAGTGTTCACCGTCGTCCATTTCCTGCGTCAGCACGGCTCCTAGAGCGTAGTTGCTCGCGTCGCACTGCACGAGGAATGGCTTTGAAAAATCCAGGCGAGCGAATACTGGCGCTGTCGTCAGTGCTCTCCTCAGGCCTTCGAATCCTTCCTGCTGTTCCTCTCTCCACGTCCACTCCTGTCCTTTGCTCAACAGTTTGAGAAGGGGTATCTTTAGCTCGAAATCATCCTCTATGAAGCGCGAGTACCATCCAATCATTCCCAAGGATCTTCGCAGCTGCTTCACCGTCCTCGGCGCTGGATACTCAATCACTGGCGGTACCTTTTCCGGGTCCGGACGCAGTCCTTCACTATTTAACAGAAAGCCGAGGTATTGCACCCTCGAGCAACAGAACTCACATTCCACCACCTTCCGCAACCCCACTTCGAGCCACTTCAAATGCTTTTCCAGCATATCTGTCGCGATAATGATATCGTCCAGGTATCCGAATATATGCGGCTCGAACTCCGGCCCGAATATGGCATCTATTAGGCGCTGAAACGTCATTGGTGCATTTATCAGTCCGAAGGGCATCCGGGTGAACTGGTAGAGTCCCGACCCCGGAATGGCGAAGGCTGTGTACTGCTTGCTCGCTTCGTCTATTGGCACTTGATGATACGCCCACTTCAGGTCTATTTTTGACAAATACTGCGCTTTCTTCAGCTTGTCTAGTATACTATCTCCGTCGGACTTCTTGACTATCACGGAGGCGCTACTCCACTCACTCGACGACCTCTCAATTATTCGCTTGCTCAACATCCTATCGACCTCTTCTTGCACCATTTGCATCATCCGTGGCGACATTCTCCTCGGACGGTGCGTGATCGACGCTGCTCTTCTCACATCGATGTAGTGCTTCGTGTGCTTTGCTAATCCCATCACATCCGATATCGGAGGAAGCAAGTCGTTAACTAATTTCTCGACTATTTCCTTCTCGCTTTCACTCAACACTGAGATTCCAGCGCATTCGGCGATAATCACTCCTGGGCCTTCCTTATCGTACGTATTGAAACTCCTCCACTCTCCATCCGGCACTTTCCATTCGTTATCTCTCCACTTCGTCTCGATGCCCCAATCGTGCGCGAAGTCGGCGCCTAGGACCATCTCGTAGTCCGTATTTGGCAAAACCTTAAGACTTAGCGCTCCGACGGTACCATCCACATCTAGCATCACATCCTATTTCCCTGCTGTTCTGCTCACTCCTCTCTATACGTTTTTCACACACGAATCACTGGCCCGTATTCGATTTTTACATTTTTCGGCTGTCTAGGACCCACAAACGAGATCATGGATCCTGAGTCGAATAGTGCTTTGCAAATGTGGCCTCCCAGCATCACCGATAGATAGAATCTGTTCTCCACGGCTGTACCGGCCACCTCGTCGCTTTCCTCGGGCACATCTTCTTGTCCCATGCTCGGCGCTAAATCCATCTTCAACAGCTCTGACGCTTTGCTGAGTAATGTTTGTGGTGTCGCTTGCTCCTCCTCTCTCGCCGGTGAACGCGCTCCGTCTGTCCCGAACTTCTCAGCTAGCCTTTCCAGTTCCTTGTTTAGATCTTCTACACTTCGAGGCAGTTCTCGCTGTATAGTGCCCGTACTCTTCTTTTGCTGCGCCTCTGTGTTTTCTCTTATCCTCTCCACGGTCGGAGACGAATCTGGCGCCAGGTTCTTCCCATCACACACTGTCGCCTCCTTCCTTTCTTCTCTACTTAATCCCCCTTCTCGTGTTCTTTTCACTTCTTCTCGATACGCTACGTCCTCGGATTTCTTCTTCTCTTCTTCTCGGTCCAGTATGTCCTCTGATTTCTTCTTCACTCTCCCTCTAGTCGCTACGTCCTCTGGTTTCTTCTTCACTTCCTCTCGATCTCGGTCTTCGGAATCGCTTTCAGGCACTACCCTACTCGCTTTCTTACTAGGCTCGACACCATGATTTTCATGTCTTTCTCCTCCTAGAGCCAGGAAAGGGGCATCCTTTACTGCTCTACCCCACAAACCCTCCTCTGCGATTCTTATCCTAGGCGCCGGTGTGCTGTTAACCGCCGGGGATTGAGCACTCGCTCCCTGCGGTCCTACAGTCTCCGTCCACGCCGGATTCGCCGTCGGCGACAAGGTTTTTGTCGCATTAGACGCTATCTCTTCTCCGCTCTCCACTACATCGTAGGCGATTTCCGGCCCTTTCAGGGTTCCGAAAGGCACTACGTGTAGATGTTCTCCACCGATGTGCGTCCGTCGCTGGGTTGGCATCGCAGTCTCCCAGGACTCGCTTGATCGGAGGTCTCTTCTTTCCTCACGTCCGCTATTCATCTCATCTTCTCTGCTCCGCTCATCTCTCTTCCGCTCAACGACTCCAGGCGCCGGTGTGCTGTTAACCGCCGGGTATTGAGTACTCGCTCCCTGCGATTTTACAGTCTCCAACCATGCCGGATTCGCCGTCGGGGACAAGGTCATTGTCGCGGCAGGCGCTGTATCTTTTTTATACTCCACTGTCTCATAGGCGATTTTTGGTCGTTTTATTGACTCGAAAGGCACTATGGACAGATGCTCTCCACCGCTCGGAGCTCTTCGCTGGGTTGGCGCAGTCGTAACTCACGATTCGTTCCGTCGAATGTCTCTGCTCTTCTCGCGTTCTCTTCTCGTCTCAGCTTCTCCCATCTGGGTTTCTTCTCTCTTCTGCACGTACTCAAACTTCTGCTCCCCCTTCTTCTCCTCATCTACACCACGTTTCTCGGACTTTTGACGGTACCCGTCCTCTCCTCTCCCCCTCTCCGTTTCGCTCGATACACTCGGATTCCGTTGCAACTCATCCACATACTGACTAGCAAGCAGCAATTTCAGCACTTCGGCGTTGATCGGTTTCCTCACATCTTCTCTCTCGACGCGCTCTCTCTTCTTCTCGATCTCTTCGGCCCCGACGCGCAATTGGGAGCATGGGACCTTTCCCCCCCCCCCCGCTTGTGCATTTTCCCACTGCTGACGCAGGTTGGCGCAATCCAGACACGTCTTGAACTCCACGCCGGGTTTCCTGCAAATTTGGCTACACAAACCTGGTTGCTGTGATTTGAAAGGGCACGACACGGCTCTATGTCCGAATCCTTTGCAGTAATAACACTGCGTCTGCGCACACTCGGCCGCTCTATGGCCTGCCCCTCCACACTGGTAGCACGCTCCTCCGAATCCACCATTTCGCTGCCCAGACGCTCCACCTTCGTTTCTTCTCGGCATGGGGCCGTTCCTGGGAGTGATGGGCGTAGATGGCGCTGCTTGTGCGGGCAGCTGCATGCGAGGCAACTGACGCGAGTACGGATTCGCCCCTAGCTGCATCATCCTAGGCGGACTCATTCGAGGCGGAATCGGCGACATTAACGGTGCTGGTCCGGGTGCAGGTTGACGGGCTGGTTGTCTTGGCGCAGTGGCTTGAATGACGGCGATCTCTTCGTCCGGGTACTCCACCACTGGCGCTACTCGATCTGGTCTCTTCTTCTTCCGCTGTTTCTCATTCGTCCTCTCGCTCGAGCTGGCCGGCGCATCGCTGAGGGAGGCTGTTTCCTCCACTACCGAGACCTTCGCTTGCACCGATGAGGTGGTCGAGCAAGCTACTTCCGGCATACTCATTTTCTCCCTCGGCAATGGCGCGAGGTATTTGTTGTCCAAATCTATTTTTCGTTCATGACGCCTGCCGAGTCGCTCCAGTATCGTTAACTAGTCGATCTTCTCGTGACACATCGTCCTCCTGTACTCGGGCAATAAATTCCGGTACGCCCAGCGTACTTGGCGACGCTGTGATGGCGGATGGCGAAGATGTCCCAAGATGTACTTGAAGCACGACAGGTAATTCGAGATCTTCTCGCCCATTCCCTGCATGCGACGTTTCAGCTCCTATTTGATCTCTTCATCGTGCAGGACCTTGGCGAATCGGCGCCTGAACGCTTGTCTGAAGTCTCTCCACATCCGGAATTCCTTCTTCGTCGCTCTAAACCAGATGCTGGCGCTCTTGGTCAAGATACACGGCAAGGCGTTTAGTAAGTCGCGATCTCGCAACCCTGCTCCGCGCCGGCAATCATCTAATTTGGCCAAGAATTCCTCGGGCGCTTCCTTATCTTCTCCAGAGAACCTCAGGCGCCATCCCTGCAAGGTTTTCATGCACTTCAAGTTCCGATTCGAACCATCTGATCCATCTCTTCGCCTTCTGTGGCGATCATCCGGCGTGCGACTTCTGTCGCTGCTTCGACTGCTGTACCTCCGATGACTGTACCGACTTTTGTCGCTACTGGTCCCACTCTCACTGCTGCTGCTACTGCTTCTCGACGAAGCATTCGATCTGCTGCTACTATCTTTCTCGCCTCTCCTCCATCCGTAACCTCGAGGATCTACTTCTGTCCTATTGGGAGGGTCCCGTGACACTTGACGCTTTCGATCGCGTCTGTCGAGGTCTCGATCCTCTTTCCGGCGTTTCCGGCGTTCGGGAGATTGGCGAGGGCTTCGTCGCTCTCCCTTGGTTTCCTCTTCTCTCCTTCGTCTACGGTCTTTTCCTCTTTTAACGCGCACGTCCTCCGATGCAAATCTGGTGCTTCCTCAACCTGTCAGCCTTCTGACGTCTATCCTCCCTCTCTGCTCTCTCCTCCTGGTGTGAGTGCCGCCGGCGCTGAGTGGACAGGGCTGCAGCAGGCAGTTCTGCGGGCTTATCCATCGGCTATGGGCTGGCTCGTCTTCGGGGCCGCTCGAGTCGCGTAGGTGTACTAATATTGAGTGTAAGAGATCGCATCAGCTGTTTGTAATCCGTACTAGTCTGTGTCGCTCTCCTCTCTCCTTCCGTCTCTACCTCACGTCCGCTATCGCTGTTTACTCTATCCGATCCCTCTGTTCCGCTTAACTCCGGTATTCTCTCCGGATAAGATGGCCGTCTTTCGGGTGGCGCTGGCGGCTCTATGGACCTCGGATCCTGGCGACATGGTGCGGTTGCGCTTCTTGCTTCCGGTACGACTACATGCTGGCTGGAGTCCGGTGATTGCCTATCGCTGCTTGGAGCACTCGCCCCGGCAGTTGGATACGAGCCCCACAACGCTCCTCGGACCAATGCTGATCGCGATCCAGGCGCGAATAGCACTTGCGTGGACCGGCGCACCGTCATAATGCTGGTGTTGCGTTGGTCTACTCCCATCGCTCGCTTCGACGTTACGACCTGGATGGCGCTCGACCTCTGGATACTCTCATCCAACTCGATCGCAGACACTCGTGGCTGTAGTACGGTCGAAGTGGATTGCGCTGGCTCTTCTTCTCGCGGTCCCTTGGCGCTATCGGTGGCGGAGGCCGAATCTCGTCGCTCTGGCATCGTTGGAAGCTGGTCGAACAGTGGTGGCGGCACCGCCACCGCTTTCCTGGGCTTCCGCACCATCGGTTTCTTCCGTTTCTTCGCGTCATCCGCTGTTTGATCCGACGAGGTGCCCCCGAGCCCTTCTTCATCCGTCGCCGCCTTCTTTGGCTGCACGGGCTCCACCGGCGGCTCTCCATTCGAGCTCTCCATGACCAGTCCCACGGTCGTCGCTGGTAGCGCCTGTCCCCGTTCATCCTCCTCTGGTATCCATGGCACTGGCTTAGTTGGATCCGCTCGACGAATACTGTCTCGAATTATCCTCGTCGCAGTTCAATCCTTGCTCGTCCAAGTTGTTCATCACCGCCTTTGGGTGCAGCTGCATAATCGCCTGACTCAACTGCTGTGCATGCTTATCTGCCTTGTGAATGGCACTCAGGATTTTCTTGCTCTGAGGGTCCATGTTGTAATTCTGGCGAGTTCCCGGGATTTCGCAAACAAAAAAAAATGAACGGAAACGCGAGAAACTACGTTACCCTGGCAGATCCTGGCTACTAAGTCCCGAGCTTAGTCCGGAATCGTCAAACGGACAAGCGAAGCGCAAAGGTCGTACTGGCAAAAAAAAAACAACAGGGACAGGCACGGAAACCAACGGAAAAATTTGGGGAAGTCTGGCAATATCGCGACACTGGGCAAATTGTTAAGCGTGGCTCAAATATCACAAATAAATAGTTGATAATATTTTAAAGGTTACTCTGGTGATTGCCGTTACTTTCTTTAAATCTTCCTGAAATGGCAAACAACAAACAAGGCAATGCTCGGTCCTCTTAATTTTTGCTAAAATCCTCTATAAATCCTCTTCTCCACAAATGTCTTGCTTGTGGCAAAATTTGATGAAGAAATTTTTTCTTGATAATGATCTTCCTCAAAGACGGCGAACGCAAAAAAAAGACACACTCACTAGACAAAATTTCAAATAAATAAAGTGCAATAAACAACCAACATGGGCACACGCTCAACTTCGGGTCCAATAACACAGGGACTGGCGCTTCACGCGACGGTACAAAGGCACTCGTGTACTCAGCGCTTCTGAGAATTTCTCTTACACTACTACAGAACTTCATAAATTTATATAATCAAGAAAAATAAATTTAAGGGCAGGGCGCAACCATGGGATGGGGCAGTCAAATAATATAAAAATTCATAAAAATAAATAATTAAGGTAAGTGATCATGCTATGGGACGAGTCGAGAATTTATTTTAAATTCCCCGAGTGCGTCGATCGCTCGCTCCGCGCTCTCGCTCACACCTCATACCAATTCAACCACAAAAAAAATAAATCTTCATCTGCTCGTTCTGTTATACCCTACCACTATTCTCACACTCACACCAGTTCTCAAATCTAATTCTTCTTCCTCTTCATAGACTCTTTCCTCCTACTCGCTATCTTCCGCTCACTCTCACACCAACATACCGTACAACAAAAAATGCGACGCTTCGCCTCAACAAGGCCCCACGTTGGGCGCCATTTATAACACGGCAAATCGTGTGAGCCAAAATTTCGGACACTCAGGCGAGAATAATGAAGAACGGCGAAATCCTACGACGAATACCGGTTTTATTCACTCGGCCCGATATTAAGGAAAATTCTTCCGGAACGTAATTTCGGAAGGGAATTACGGAAACTACGCCATTTTGACCCACACAACTCCCGATGACGCGATACTAAATGTTAAAGCAAATCGACAACTCGAATCCGCGAGAATTTGTTAATTTGAGGGCGCCAGACAATGATGTCACCCGCTGAATTCGATGACGTCGCTATCTCTCTTTCCTGGCTGCTCGGACGAGACCCTCTCCAGAGGGGATTCCGTTGAGGAAGCGCCTCGGGTTAGGCGCTCCCGGCGTCGAATTTCCAGAAAAGTCGCGAAAGATTACGTGCACGTGGCACGGCGTAACCAGTCGGCACAACAACACAAAATAAGGGAAACACACATAAATAATTCGAGAAAACACGGCAGGTTAAATGAATCAGCACGAGGATTTATTATAAGGTTAATCCTCCTCCTTTCGGCGTTACAAACTCTAAATACTCGTCATTACAAAATGGCGGCACCGCTCGCCGCTCGCATCTCCCTCTCCCTTACGCAAAGCTCAATACAATGGTCGTATTCTCAGTGGCCCGATTGGCACTTCTCGCACGTTGACAAATCGCATAGCCCCTCGCGCTTTTCTGGCCAACATGGCCGTCGCTGGTCGATTCCCGAATCGGTCCGTTCGCGCGCCACGACAGAGCTCACCACTACTACACTGCTTCACGACTCATCGCAACGTGCTCGACACTACCCCTACACTACTCGTGAACCCTCGCATGAATTATTTGGCGCACTCGCCCGACGCATTCCCGGCCGAATAGTTGACCGCGACACCTCGCATCACCACTTACCTCGTGGCATCAATCGATGCGTGATAACCGGCAGGCTTGGTCCACTTACGTGGGCGTTCGTCGCTCGTCCTTCCTTCCGTCTCTAAATATTATCTCCTCCTCAAACGTCGGCCTCGGCGCGGCACAACTCCTCAACGTCCTCCCTAAACTCTCCCGTTGCAAATAATTGGCGAGAAAAATGGCGAAAGATCGTAGTCGATGGCACGGTGCGTCTGACTTCACGAAGAGCAGGGCAACGAGTGACGCTCTCTTCTCCACTCGTTAGCTTCCGCCTTCTTCTCCAATTCCGACTCCTGTTGTCATCTCTGTTGCTCCCATGTCGTCCTTATCTTCTGCCTCGTTCTATTTTCGATTGTTGCGTCGATCCCTTCGGGCTTCTTAGCGCTGCTCTGTATTGATTCGTTGATTGCTTTCTTGATGGTTCCGTCGCTGGCATCACTCTCAATCCGGTAAACCTAATATATTCGCGTAATTGGTGGCCGACCTGAGTTCCGTCGCTGACGCTAGCTTCCTCATCTGGCGCGCGCAATTTGAAATGCACAATTACTGTGCCCGAAATACGCAAATATACCACCCCAGACTATTTTCAGAAAGTCCATAGGCATATAACGCTAGGGGATTTCGCGCGCATGGGTTCGGCGCACGGCGCCGTCTTTCCCGAGTCTAATACCGTCACGCGCTGTATTTGACGAATGTTCCGAACGCGCATGTCTCCTCGCGCCTATCTCTCTCGCTCTGCCATTCGCTCGCTGTCTCTCTCACTCTCGTGCACCGCATGGCCGCTTCACCGCGTATTCTTGGCTGTAAGAATCCTGGCGAGTAAGTGTATTGGTGCGTTCCCTATGTTTCCACATAGCATAGGGGTCGCGTCGCACCCGCACGCATACACTGGCGCAGCGAGCGCGTAGACGCAATAGTGTCGGCCGCTACGCGCGGTCCAGCAGTCGCTTCTTCATTTCTTCCTCGTCGTCATCCTCGTGGATCGTCCTTGTCGTCGCTGCCTCATCGTCATCGTGGTATCCGTGGCCGGGCAATCGTGTCTCGTGTCATGCCACCCGGTGGCATCATCGTCGTCGGCGCTTCGTCGGTGGTGAGTGCAGGCCGGCCCAGTGCCTGCCTGCTTGGTCGCTATCGCCTCCTCGTTTTTCTCGTGCAGTGCGTCGATCCAGGCATTTTCCTCAAACAGGCGCGATTCCCCCCGCGTTAATTAATTATTGTAAAGTTAACTCCTCGTGGCAGTGGTGGTTAGTATCGTCGTCGCGGTTCGTTGCCCTGGCAGTGTTTCCTAACCTATACGGCGCCGGAGGAAAAGGACGGAGGCTCGTGTTTTATTTGAATTAATTATTTATTTATTAATTTACATTGGTTTCTTGTGAGGTCAGAATCAGCCTCACAATATGATTCACAATTCGGTTCAATTAAATCACAGTTGAAATTGCCATGTTAAACCAAACTAAAAATCTACCGCATTGAAACCCACTGGATTGAATAAACATTTAAAATTTCAGCTAGCAATTAAACTGCATTAAATATGATTGACAATTCTGCCCACCTCACTCACTCGCGAGTTTTTTTCCTTTACGGTATACCACAAAGCACAGCATTAATTTTTATCTTCCTTCTTATTTACAGGAAAAAAAAACTTATTCTGTTTTCTATCTGGAGAGGTATTTCTTACTCATTTTCTTTTGCTGCTCTCTCCTGGCAGCGAAGAAGTCGTTCGTTATTTGTAGTCTATGGTTCCACTCCTCTTCCGAGAATGATATCTCGCGGATCCTCGTCGTTTCTTGTGGAGGTTTTCTCGCGTCTGGCGTAGGTGATGCTTTTGCCGGGCCTGCAGGTGTTTTGTCGCAGGTATTTTCTGCTTTTGCTTGTTTCAACCGTGAGGGTCGCCCGAAGGTGCTGTGCTGCTTCTTCTATTTGCTTTTGGTCTCTTTCGAACTTTTCTCTTACGTCCTCCATGCACTTTTGGCGGCTGTCCATCCAGCGCTGGCTTATTGCGACTGACCTCTTCTCCTGGCGCTTTTCGTCGTCCTTTATTTTAAAAAATTTTCCCTCTGCCTTTTTTCATTTTCTTTTCTCTCCTATTCTTCTTGTTTTTTCTCACGCAACCACTTAGATTTTCGCGCTATAGCACCTGACGAGGTTATCGGTTCGCTTTCACTTGCGTCCTCCTGTGGCTGCGCAGAGGTGTTTTGATCGCGTGCACTTTTCGACTTTGTGGTCGCGTTTGGAGAGTTATGCACGTTCGGGACACTGTATTCACGCGATGTAATTCTTAATACACCATGCCGCGTATGAATTATCGCGCTGCCGTAGAATTCACGCTCGTCGATTTCTACCGCGCTGTGTTCCATTTTCGCGTTTTCTTTGGCCGCCAGTTGGAGGCCGAGTGGCGTCGTCTCTCTGCTTCCGCATTCTCGGTAGGTTGCGTGGTGGGGAGGGTATCGTCGCGTGTGTGTCGTGAGCCGATTTTTCAAGGTATCACTCCTCTCGTCTTCGTGTGGGGGGTGGGAGTTGGGTGGCTTAGTCTTCTCCGAAATTTTTCCGCCGAGGTTTCTCGCGGCTCGCGCGGCTTGTTGCCCTTGACATCTTAGTTCGTGCGTTTAATATATTATTTTGGACTTCTTTAAGTGCTTGTGCACTTAATTAAATTTATATTTATATGAAAATTATATTTTGCTTTTCTTTGATTTCTTCCATCTTGTCTCTGCTTCTTCCTTTTCTTGATGCTTTGTTTTACGCTTAATTAGCTAGTTAGGTACATTTTCAAATCATTCGCATGACACGACGCTTTAATATTTTCGGCGCCGTTCTTTAACTCGTACACGCTCTTTTTGATTATTTTATTGATTACGAACGGTCCGGTGAATTTAGGCGCCAGGTTGGCATTTAAGTTGTTTTTCGCGGAAGATAATATTTTATTTCTTCGCCAGACTTTAACACCTATTTTAAATTTGACTTCGTGTTTTCGCAGATTATAATAACGCGCTTGTCTTTTTGACTCGGTTTTATTTTTGTCTTTCGCTTTATTATATATAGGTTCTAAATTTTCCATTCGATTTTTTCAATTCAATAATTTCTTATTTGAGTTCGCGTTTATTTTATTATCTATTTCTTTAATTTCTGCTTTTTCTTCTTGTTCGCGCGTGGCGCTTTCTTGAGCTTTCCCGATTTCTTTTCCGAACATTAAAAATGCTGGTGTGAATCCTGTGGATGCATAGACGCTTGCATTATACGCGAATTGTAATTGAGAATATGCTTGTCCCATTCTTTGTGGTTTTCGGAAATAATTGCCGATATCATCGTTTTATATGTTTTATTTACTCTTTCTACCGGATTGCTTTGCAGGTGGTATGCCGGCGTTTTCTCGTGTGTGATCGCGCTTTGTGTTAAAAACTTTTGTAGTTCGCGATTTATGAATTCCTTTCCATTGTCTGTGATTAGCGGTTCGTCGCGTATATAACGTCTTCGAGCGCTTTTTTTACTAGTATGCCCGTTTTATTTTTTAATGGAGCACATAATAAATTTCGAGATCAAGTCTTCGAATATTATTAAGTATTTAAAACCTTTCTTGTTATGTGGCAGCTCACCTATTAAGTCGGCTGCTAGCGCTTGCCACGGCTTGATTATTTCGCGCGTGTGCATGAAGCCGATTTGTCCTTTTTGCTCGATTTTGCATTGCTGGCAGATTAAGATTATAATAATTTTGTGCGAGCCTTTTAAGCGTTTTTTCTGTGCCTAAATGTCCTGCACTTGGCTCGTCGTGCATTTCGCTTATTATATCTTGATGTTTTCCTTGTGGCATCTGTTATTATTTCGTTGATTTCTTCGGCCGGTCTGTATTTGTATATCTTTCCATTTATTATTTTCCAGTCTCGATAACGTTTTGGAGCTTTCTTGATTTGGTTGTATCGTTTTATGTACCATTTATCGCTGGTAATTTCGCGAATATTTATCGCTGACATCTGTGATGTGTGCTCTGCTTCGAAACAGCGTGATAATGCATCTGGCACCACGTTTAATGTGCCTTTTCTGTGTTCGACTGTAAAGTCGTAACTCATTAATTCTTGAGCCCATCTGCCTACACGGCCTGTTTGATTCTTTTTCTGGAAAGTCCATTTAAGTGCACCGTGGGCCGTAATTACTTTAAATTCGTCGTCTTCTACGTAAGGTCGAAATTTCTCTATCGCCCATTTTACCGCTAAACATTCCTTTTCTGACGTGCTATATCTCGTTTTTGGATCGCGCAATGATCTGCTCGCGTATGCTATTACGCGTTCTTTTCCGTCGATTGTCTTTGTAATCACTGCGCCTAGTCCGGTGTAGCTTGCATCCGTTTGGATTACAAATTGGTGTTCGGGCGATGGCCTGTGTACACGGTGTGCTTGAAGGCTGAAAAAGTTTGACTAAAATGGATCTAAAATCTGCTAACGCAATAAATTCCTGTATTGTTTGGACATTAAAAATCAGTTGAATTTAAAATCCTAGCTGCCCCCTTTCGCGAGTTATGCGCATTCTTAGGATTTCGCAAATCAACTATTGTGTTCTACGTAACTTGCGCGGACGAATTTTTTCATGTACGACGCTTTTTCAAATTTACCACTTTTTCAATGTATTCAAAAATAAATTTGTTGTTCATTTTTGCATTGAATAATCTTAATTACCACTTTTAGCCAAACCCAGGACCAACGACGAGGACGTAGTGGATGAATGATCCCATTTTCGTTTTTTTGGTATTTTATATTTTTGTATTTTTTTTGTATTTTTTATATTTTATAAGTAATTTCGAATTATAAGTGTAGCGAAGAAAATTCTATCACTGCTTTTAATAGTTGTGATGCATATGATACGTGATGTATACTTGATACCTTGTAACGTGCCCAGAATTTCAAAAAATCACGATGTATGGATTCTCCGCTTTACTCTGACCAATACCCTAATCCATTATTGCCTTCTATGTAATTTAAACTTTCTTTGACGTGATCAAGAATTACGTGGATCTTTAAAGTTTCCGAAAGATCGTCAATACTTTTCAATGCCTTATCTAACTCATTTATGTAAGAGTCAGGGGAGTGCCTAACTTTTCCAGATGTAAAGCAACAATTAACTAATTTATTCATAGCTTTATAAGCATTGACAAACGGTATAATTTTATAAACACCTACAGTTTCATATATTTCTTGATCTTCTAGTTTGTCAGCTTCTTTTAAAAATGTCCTACACGCATTTCCTTTAAACGCGTCTCCATGGTAGTTTTTTGAAATTAGATTTAGCTTTTCGGGCCACAATAAAGCTTTCTCTCTACCTACAAGTGTAACGATTCCTCGCCAGAACAAATGGTTCACGAATCCCTGTAAAACATGAAGCTTAGGTACAACACATTTTTGTAAAACATAAACATCATCCTCTTCGGTAAAAATAGGAAGTTTGATCGTACTATGACATTCTCTACTTTTTTTTTATCTTTACCTGAAAGACAATATTTTTCAAAATCAGCTCGCAAATCTCCATAAGTTTTTAATCGTCTACAATTTTCTACTGTGGAATCCATTGATGGAGTAGAATCAATAGAGTTTCCCATTGTTGAAGTGGGTTTGCGTTTCAAATCATCCAACGAAACAAAACAGTATGGACACGGATACATGGAAGTAGCAGTTTGCTGCCCATATAATAATCAGTAAAAGCTTAAAATCTGCCACAAATTTGAACGAGATATTATTTAGTTTTGTAACGTCAACTACAAGTTTGAAATTATCATAAGATTCTTTTATATGTGGAACGATACATAATAATATCAATATATCAACACTACTAAGCTTACGTTTTTTGCCAATACTTCCACCTTTGAAGTACAATGATCGAACTCCACATTCATCTGGAC
>UELU01142427.1:0-15549 GCA_900490025.1 Megastigmus dorsalis
CAATACATATGTATCATATGTAAAATATATACATATATTAAAATTTGCCTTTATATAAAATTTGTAAAGACATATAAATTTTAAAATTTGTTTAATAAAATATCATAGCAATTTTCTTCGATTTTTTTATTAGGTTATATGCATATAAAATATATATATAAAAAAATTTTAATTAAGTATTGTATTGTGGTCATAAGAGTTGACATAATCTACAATAAAGTTAATGAAATAATCTATTATATGAAAAATCGTAAACGTAAAAATATTTGAAATATATGAATATTATTTTTTGAAACAAATATATTATAAAAAGAAAATCCTAACCCCATACACTAACACACCTCAACCTAATGTAATTTTACAGTATAAATAATATTACATAAAATTTTTACGTATATAAATATCAATAATGTAGCATGTTAAATGTGTAGAAAAGTGATAAATTTTACGGCATCAAAATATGTAAATAGCGAGCGAAGCGAGCTTTCTTTGCTAGTTAAAACGAATTAAATAAATGAAACAAAACAAACACGACTCCGTCTTTTTCCTTCCCCGGCGCCATTAGGGGTTATGCATGCGCCACGGACGAAGCACCAAAGACGATGTTGCCACCGGGTGACACCAGCACAACGCGACACTGTTGCCCGGACATGACTTGGCACCGATGATGACGACGGTAAGCAGCAACCACGACGGAGACGATGTGCGGCGACAAGGACGACGAGAAAGCGACAGCTGGGCCGCGTGTTGCAGACGACGCAACTGCCCGTATGCGCCACCTGCGCCAGTATCGGTGAGAGGGTGCGACGCGGCCCCTATGCTATGCGAAAGCATGGGGAATCGCACCACTACACAGACTCACCAGGGCGCGAGCAGCGACGATAGCGCCCAGCCAGAGTACGCTGTGAAGGGGCCTCACGGCGCGTGAGAGTGAGAGAGGTAGCGAGCGACGATGAGAGCGAGAGAGATAGGCGCGAGACAGACATGCGCCAACGGGACGTTCGGAAAATACGGCGAGTATCGGTATCTGACGCGGTAATGACGGCGCCGTACGCCGAACCCATTCGCGTGAAACCCCCTAGTGCTATGTGCCTAGGCACTTTCCGAAAATAGCCTAGGGTGATATATTTGAGTATTTCGGGCACAGTAATTGTTCGTTTCAATTAGCGCCGACCTGAATATATTAGGTACGAACGATTGGAGGATGGGCCACGAAGGAACCGAGGAAGAAATCCATGAAAGAATCAATATCGAGGAGCGCCAGTAAGCGCGAATGGATCGGCGCCGTGAACAGGATCAGAACGAGACAGCAGATAAGAACGGCATAAGAGCGAGAGAGATAGCACGACCGTTCGAGTTGCGGAAGAAGACGGAAGCTGAAAAACGGTGAAGAAGGCGTCACTCGTTGACCTGCCATTATCCGACACAGACGTGCCGTACGATATTTTGCCACGAGACTCGCCATTTTATTACCACGCTGCCAGAGGGGAGAGGAGTTCGAGGAGTAGCGCCATTTCGAGGCCTAGATAATAGAGAAGCAAGCGAGTAGATAGTAAGGAAGGACGACAGACGTTTGCCCGTGTAAGTGGATCTAGCCTGCCGGCTACCAAACTTCGATTGATGCCACGAGGTAGGTGGTGAAGCGCGGTATTCGCGAAGTTCGGTGACGAGTGCGTCGGGACAGAATGCCGGAATAAGAGCTATGGGGATCGCTAGTAGTGTTGGGTGGAATTACGCGTGATTTGCCGTGAGTTGCGAAGTAGTTGGGAGTAGTGGCGGGTGTTGTCGTAGCGAGCGAGAGGTTCGAGTCGGGAGTCAAACGGCGGTGGCCATGTTGCTTCGAGAAGATGGAGATGCGAGACGGTAGTAATTAATTTACCAGCGAGGAGTGCCACGCGGGCTCCTGAGACGTGGGAGGGTTGTCTTGAGTCGTATTGAGCTTATTGTTGCGCGAGCGGGAGCGAGGGGGCGAGTGAGAGGAAGATGCGCGCCGTGAGTGGTATCGCCACCCACCATTATCATTTGTCGAGCGAGCAGCGTTGTACCGCAGAACAAAGGAGTGTTTCAATAAATTAATGCTCATGTGAATTTCTAATTTGCCGTGTATCACAGAAGTTATTTATTTGTGTTTTCCCTCATATTCGTTGTGTCATTGCGTCGAAGAGTCCCGCCGTGCCACGTGCACGTAGTTTTTGCGGTTTGCAGATAATTCGTCGCCGGGAGCGCCTAACCCGAGACGCTTCCTCGATGGAATCCCCTCTGGAGAGGGTCTTAGCTGAGCAGCCGAGGAGAGTTCGTGCCAACACCAAAGTACGCGAGGGACATCTTGACTGGCGCCCTGTTACAAATATTAAATTTTCGCGGATTCGGGTTGCACAATGTATTTCATTTAGTATCGCGTCATCGGGAGTCGCCTGAGCCGGAATTACGGAATTTTCCGTAATTTCATTCCGTGATTCAGTGCCGGAATAATTCTCCGTAAATTGGGAAAATTTATGATTCCTTCCCCTTTTCTTGCCGTGTTCGACCAGGAGTCACCGGAACTCCGGCTCACGCGATTTGCCGCGTTATATTATATATATAATTATTTATAAATTATTTAAAATATGGAAGAGTAAAAGAGAACCTAACATTTGGTACCCCTGGTGGGTTTGTGATATCAGAGTGGATAGAGAGTACAATAATTAAAAGCAATTAATTTAGTTATAACAAAATAATTTAATAATTATAAAATAAATAAATAATAATAACAAATGAAAATTAATAATAATAATACAAAATTAATAATAAAATAGTTTGAACAGTTCAGAACGAGTAAAATTTCACAGACAAAAGTAGATAGGACGGCGCAATTAAACAATTAACTTAGAAATAATCGTTGTTTAATTAACAATTACAAGTATAAAAAAATTTTTTTTAAATAAAGTGATAGAAGTATAGGAGGATAAAAGCACAGTAAATTAAGAACAAATTTAAACAAAAAATGTGTTGACTAAACATCGTAGGAGTCCATCTCGCTCGAGAATAAAATAACAATTTTAATTACTTTTTCTCATAAATTAAATGATTCCAACGGTTTATCACACTATAGGTGAGGATCATTTATCCCTCATTACGCAGAATTTAGCAGAGAGAGTAGAAAGAATTGAGGATTTTGATATAGGAATTTTGATATATAATGATCTAAATCTAAAAGTAGATAGATTAGAATCTAGTAACTCACGCATGCAAAAAGATTGAGGATTTGGAAGAAAACATTAATTTTTTAAACAAAGAAAGTAATACCCTGTGAGAAGAAAATAGGCTGTTGGGTCAGTTAGTATCGACAAATAATAAAATATAGTAACTCACACATGCAAAAAGATTGAGGATTTGGAAGAAAACATTAATTTTTTAAACAAAGAAAATAATACCCTGCAGGAAGAAAATAGGCTGTTGGGTCAGTTAGTATCGACAAATAATAAAAAGCTGAGCACCAGGATTTTACTTCTAGAATGTGCAATGCAATCCATTTGCAATAAAATGAGCAAGTTAAGCATAGGGAGTATTGAAGAAAAATAATTAAGTGAAAATCGTGAATTTTAACACTCATAAGATCATAATTAAATATAACGTTTGACATAAAATAAATAAAATAATAAAGTCGACTAAAAAAGTTTAAAGTGAATACGCGAGGAAGAAAACCACGTGGAAGAAGTACAGGTATAAGAGTAATTACAAGAAGCACGAACATATCTTCGGTACCAGAACGTATAATAACTCAGTCCAACAATGACACCGGTTCTAACTTAAATATATCGGGAATCGAATCATTTCAAGTCATGACTCCTCCAAGATTAAATATCCCTTCATCCGAAAGGATAGAAGAAGGTTTAACAAATAGGAGGGGGACAGAAGAGATGACTGAGTTAACAGGAATTCTGTATACTTTAAGAGATAGACAAAAAGGAACGGCAAAAATAGTATAAGAAAATCAGAAAAAATTGTAAGAGATATCACAAAAATGCGAAAAAATAAGTGATTTCGAGCGACGGATAAATGAGGCAGATGTCAGAAATAGCACAGCTATTATAAAAAATTCCAATCCTATGAAATTTATTGAGAAAAGACTGGCCGAAATAAATGAAAGAAGATTACGAATGGAAATACACAATACAAGACTTAGTGTTGCGGTGCATGATCAAGACATAAGATTCAACGAGTTAAATAAAAAACAAGAAGAATTACACGGAAGAATTGAATAAACAAGGGAGGACGTAATAGAATGTATGGCATCAATAAGACAGACTCCAAAAAATGCAGGAGGAAATATTAAAATAGACCTACCTACATTTGGAGGAAAAACGGAAGAGACCGATGCACTAAATTAAACTATTGAAAGAATATTTAGAAGTAATGGCAGCGGGAGTAAATCCGAAATATATAATAGCCCAATCCTTAAAAGGTCCTGCACAAGACTGGTGGGAGTTGATCGAGCAAAGGGTGACGTCGTTTAATGATTTCCACGTTATTTTCCGAGACAAGCATTGGAATTGCGCAGCACAGTCCAATATTCGTCGAGAGCTCAAGTTTGGTTTTTTTAGGAAAGATAGTGGTTTGAATCGTGGCGAATATATTATTCGACTATACAATAAAGTAAAAATGCTAGAGGATGTACCTAGTATGACAGAAATTATGGAGAAATAATCATGACATGTCGATGAGAATGTACAACAATCTATCTTAACAAGAGATATAAATAAAATTGAACAACTAATTAAGATGTTGGACTCTTTGGATCAAGTGGGACTATTAAACATAACGCTGGCAGAGACGAGTAACAATTTACACAGCATCCCAAGTTGGAGGAGGGAGAACAATAATCATTACTCTGGAATGGAGGACAGGAATTTCTGATCATCAACCCCGATTAGCGATAATACAAGAACAAACAATAGTACCAATAGAGAATAGGAATAATTATCGACCAAATACTCAGCCACCAAGAAATGAACAACCACGAGGATATAATCAAGGATCAATGCGGCCACGACCAGTAGAGGTAAGGGAGATTGAACTTGAAGAAGAAAGAATCGAGGAAAACTCGGGAAACTGAATAACGTTGTGCTAGGAGCCGCGGACGATACAATTATTAGCAATTCTAGTACAACGGAAACAATGATGAACCAAGAAAATACAGAAGGACAAGAAATCATTAATAATGTACAAAACTATTTTTGAAAATACTCGCGAATTCTTACTTAAAGAAGAACCCGCGCAAGGAAGTAGGACGGAATATGTTTGTCCAAATAAATATTGAAATTGAGGGATACAAGGAATCTGAATAAACACTTACAAAATGATTATGATTCTCCGGAGGAATTAGACGAAATTCTAAAAATAATTGATAATATAGCGGTTATGAGTAGTATGGATCTGACTGCTAGTTTTTGGCAGATTCCATTAGCGAAAGAATCAAGAAAATATACGGCTTTTCGCATTAATGGCAAAACATTTCAACACAAAAGGTTGTGCCTTTTGGATTGAAAGTTAGTACAGCAGCATTGATAAGAGCATCAGAGCCAGTATTAAAAGGTATCGAAGACTTTGTTATAAACTTTGTAGATGACTGGATGTGTGTCTCGCAAAATTTCAAAGATCATCTTGAGCATTTAGATTTTCTATTTGAGGGGGTTTGGCTTAGAAAATCTAACTGTAAATTTCGACAAAGTGGACTTTTGCAAAACTGAAATAAAATTCTTGGGACATATTTTAACAACTGAAGGAGTCAGATTGGATCCTAAAAAAGTAGAAGATATTGAAAACTTCCGATCTCCGAGGAATGAGAAGCAAGTTAAAGGATTTTTAGGGCTGATAAATTTTTGCTCCAAATTTACATCGATATACACCAAATGCCAGAGGCAAAAGTTCTCCCGCTCGCTCCCTCCAGAAACGGTTGGAGACCCTCGAACTAACTGCCAATCCTCAGGAGCAGCGAGGTGATTCCTGCTAGACGAGTGGAGACCTTCGAAAAAATGTTGAGAGCAGTTGAGGGATTGTCAACGCCGATGGATGCTCCTGGAAAAACCCCCTCAAAGCCGGAATTCATCCGAAAAAGGTTCGTGGCGTTGTTTGGCGAGGACAGCGATGAGGGCAAGGACATCTTGGAGCTGGCAGCCTCCTCATTGGCAGATCCCTAAGGAAGGAAAAGATTGTTTTTTTTATATTTTTTGTTAAGAAATTTTTTTGTATATAGTTTTGGTTTTGTTGAATAATTTTTCTATATAAAACTCAATCTGGTATGTATTATTGAGTAAAATTTGAGTCCGCCATCATGTTCACGCCCCAGTTTCCTTGCCACCTAGGCTCAAATTCATTCATGCCCTGATGAAATCTTTCACCTTGCTCTTCACTGAAATTCCCAAGGTTCGGTGGAAATTCATCAATGTGCGAATCGAGAAAACAGTTATATATATATATATATATCGAGAAACAGTTTTTTGAGGTTATCTTAAAAATTTGCTGCGGTACCCCTACTTTTTCTGACGAATTCGGATTCAGCGGGAAAAAATACATAAGAAAAAGTTAGTCTCCATCCCAGAACCACATACTTTTTTTTGTGGGCCTGTGTTATTAAGGTAACGATGGCCTAAAGCTAACGCAAAGTCTAATGTCTCTTTTTTTTCATTAACTCAATTTGAAATCACTGTAGCATTTGTGATGCTTGCTTGGATCAATCTAATCAAAACTATCTAAGTCCATTTCTTTGATCTAATGCTTGGTGTTTTTACAGTGGCTATCATGTAAATCTACGCCTCCCATAAATTTCTTGTAGGGCCCGAACGCACGGTCAAAGGGAAGCTCTACTTTAGATTTTTTTTAACAGGAATATCTTTTTGTCGGGTAAGTAGGCGTCACTCCTCCAGCTGTGGAAACAATGGAAACTATCTTAGAATCCATGAGAGTTATGTAATTGATTCCACTGTTTTTATCGTGTTTGACAGCCCTACATCCTCGCGGAGATTTTTTAGGAAGAACACTCTTTATTTTCACTCTATTTTCCCTGATAGTACCAGTGCAACGTAATCCCAATTTTTGTAACTGTGAAAGGAGATGAAAATTCGTAAACAGATTGTCCATATAAAGGTGATATGAATGTATTTTACGCGCACTTACTTTTGAAAACAAATGATTTAGTAAAGCCATTATAACTCGGGATCCTTGAGCACATTTAGCTAAATTTTGACCCATCGTTGAATTTTTTCCACAGTATAGATCGAATTCTAAAAGAAACTTATCTACTGTTCAAAGAGTTCAAACTGATCTACTATAAAATTTAGCCATCAGCTCGTCAACGGACAACACAGTTTCGAAATAACAATATTTTTAAATATTTTCCCTAAATAAATTCATTATTTTTCTCGAATGCCAAGCTCTATCATTTTGATCTTCATCTGCTCGTTGCGAACATTTCAATTTTGATTTTATGGTCTCAAACTTATTTCGAGACATAGCAGACATTATGTATTACTTGTGTATTACTTCACAGCCTAAATGAAGATCAGTAGACCAATAATGTCTTTGAGACTCTCTGTGGTTGTAAATGGAGAAAATGATTATTCCAATGAAAGTATTTAGCTTGGACATTATCAAATCATGACCATTCGGCTTAGTTGACTCAATAATGTAATTTTTGATCAGAGGAGAAAAAAAAGTTTAAAATTATTCGACTGGACTCATATTTCGAATTTGTACAATATCAGCATCGGACAAAAGCAATGTGTTTTCAACATCGTTACTGTACTTTTTTTCTCCATCGATCCATTCGAAAACGTGGTCGTTTTTAAGCTTAGTTTAGTTATCGTTGTAATTTTTGATGTTTTTGAATAAGAATTTTTTTCCAAAAATCTTTCAAATTCTCCACACTCAGAATCATCATCTGAACAACCAGAATGACCAGGATCTGGAAGAAAAGTCAAACAATCCTCATCTTTGCTATCAGATGAATCAAAGTTATTATCGAATTCTGACGAGGAATCTGAGACTAAAGATCTACATCGTTTTGGCATTTTATAAATTTTAAAACTTAAATTTTTAAATTTCTCAAATTTGTGAAAAAACAAGATCTTTGATCAACTGACCTTTGATCAAAACAAAGTATGCTGCAAGAAAACTCAAATTAGCTAAGCGTACTAACCCTGGAGGGACTTATAATCTGCCAAGGTGATGAATTTCAGTCAAAAACTTTTATTCATACACTACACTGTGACGGTTAGAAAACCGTCACGTGAGAGGGAGAACTTTCAAACCTCCACCACGAGGATTGATTTCGCAGCCCTGGGCAGCCACTCCCCGAGCACTTTCCCGGAGCATTGTGGCACAAGATGAACCGCCACTAACCTATTGTTTATCCCTTTTTTTCTGTTATGTTGAACATGCGAGCCGAGCAACTGGAGAGACGACGGCGAGAGGAGTCGAGCAGCCGACAAACCACCAGTCCGCGCCACTGCCTACGCGCGCGAGAGCGAGAGAGAAGGAGAGAGCGGCCGAAGCAGTGTATCCCTTTTTAGGAATAATCCAACTGCGAGACTGCGCACCGGCGCATGACGACTCCAGCCTACTGTAGCAGCAATCGAACGGCTTGTCCGATTAACACACGGTTTGGGTTTCCCGCGACGGCTGCCGTGGAATATAACCGTTTATCAAGACGGCACGGATCATATTCGGGACGGAGGAGGGTCTGCGGCCTCATGCCCACCTACAGGGCGCTTATTTATCGAGACAGGCCGGCCCTTTTCCAACGTCGATTATTTGACATTCAAAAGATCGCGCGTAGATCACCTCGCCGGTGATTATCCGATCAAGTAGCGTAGTTCTTTTCCAAAAAGACTATAAGGTGTGTGAGAGAGGTTTGATAAGAGCCACGGGTGCGAGTGAGAGTGGGAGAGGCGCTTTCGCGAGCTCCTAGGAGAAGACTTCCGTCTTCTTACTCGCTGTCTGGACTTCGCCGACATCGGACGTGACAACGTCGAGATACGCCTTTTCCGACTTGTTTTAAAGCGATTGGACGCCAAGATTTTCTCGAGTACGAAGCCTTAGAGAGAGATAGAACGGATCGAGTTGGGATTGATTCATCGAGGGAACTAAGGTCAGTGGTTGAGCTATCAGGAATATTCGTGGTGTTCGGGACGCGCCAGTGCTCTCGCGAACATTCGAGACGGACGCGCGTGTGTTCGTTCCTTCGCGACATGTTTGTCCTCGTATAAGGAACTTCGGGACAGCGGTGGCCGGTTTAACGCCACCTAAATCCCTGATTATGTTGTTTTTCGTTTTTGGTTTGTTTTAGCGGCCGCGCCTAGAAGGTGGTAGTTCGCGACAGTGCGGCGGACATTTTGGGCCAACCTCAGATCTTGCGACGCGTCGGAGGCAATGCGGCCTGTGTGCCGGAATATTGATCTGCCCCGGCACTTTATTGAATAAATATTGTTTGAGCTATATTGCGTGTGTGTAATATTATTGTGCGTGCGAGATCCCCCCTTTTTTCGCGTATTTCAGAGGATGCTGCGGGTGGTTGACGGCGCATTTAATTTCTAGTACTATTATTATCATCATCGTAATATTACTTTTCGCGTTATTCTTCTCGAATCTGTTACATTATAATTTATTCTTTTTTTCTCTAATTGTTTCTGATAATTGCTCGCCTTGCGCCCCCCCCCCCCTTCCTCCCCGCTACACCAGGAAACGAAGAGGTCGTGGTGGGTTCGTTAGTCGCTGCCCCAGACCACGATTGCTCGGCGAACCCCCTCGGAGGAGACCGAGCAAGCAGGTGAGGAACTACGCGGGTTCGTTGCTTTTCTTTCGTAACGCAACACGGGGCTCGTGGGAGGCACCTAGGGAAAACCAAGTTATTCCCTATGGTGCCTGAGAATCCACCGAAGTGCAACGTCACAACACTCATCTAATTTGTTGATAAATTTTTATAATGTTTATATTTATATTTTAGTCAATCAATTTTGGATCAAAAGTTGAGAAACAAAATTATAACATTTATAAAGAAAAAGGTTATTTAGTTTGTAATTAATAATAAATACTAAAATTTTTGAGTAAAAAAAAAACTAGTGCACTGCATAGATAATCGATAAAATATAAAAAGTGTGCATTGTTCAAATTGTTTTCAGAATACGTAAGTAGACGCAGTTAGCTTAGTTTCAGAGATTGCAGGTGCAAAATACTAATTTTCAAATATGTATGAGCTTATTATAAATAAAATTAGCCTTAAATAAAAAAAATTATAAGATAATTTTTGTTTTTTATTTTTTGAAGATTATTTTACTCAAAAACTATCAACTTTCAGAAAAAATTTTAATTAATAAAAAATGCTTAAAATTCATCAAAGAACACGATATAATTTTTTCAGAATTTTTGGAGAAAATATAGAAAAAATCTTTACTCTAGTTTTTTATAAATTAAAAAAATTTCAAGAAAAATTGAGTTCTTTGATGAATTCTAAGCACTTTTTGTCCCAACATTTTTTCGAAAAAGTTGAAAGCTTATTAGTTAAAATGTCGTAAAGATATTTAGTAACAATTTTCACTTTGGACGCCATTTTAAATCATGCAGGTAACAAAATTAACTTTCCGAACACGTTTTTTCAAAGTTCAGACATTACCTTCACCATCTAAATTGATTTCAAGATGATTGCATAACGGAAAGTGGATAAAAAATCTAATAAAAAAAAAAAATTTCGGTGTTTTTTAAGCTTAAACTTCATTTTTGAGTAATAAAATATTATTTTTGTATATTTTAAATATCACCATTCGAAAGACGGATGAAAAATCTATAAATTTCATGTGTTCAAAAATTTTTTAGGCCCAAATTTATTCCATCTAGAGAGCTCTGAAAAACTGGTGAAAAAAGTGTCCACTTGGGCGTTAATGGGTTGGGTTAGGAAAATATAATTTTGGCAATTATGAATGTATTCTTTCACTCGCTTCTGTTTATTTGCATAAAATATCTTAACACAATTTTTAATTGTTTTTCTAAGCACTGTAACGTGGCTGTTTTTACCGTGTGCAGTTCAGGGGTACAGCACAGGTGTACTGCACACTCCTACCATTCCTGCACGTTGCATCCCGCGGAAATTTTCCCCGCTGATCAGGTCAAACAGCTGCTGTACAAACGCGAGGCTCTCTTGATGAGTCTCGCTTCTCGTTGCTCGGACTTTTTAATCGATACCAGCTACTTAGTTTTTGCACAGTGGAAACGCTTTTCCACTGTGACCGCGGAGGCGGCGGTAATCGCGGGAAAAATAAGGGAAATGTGTAACTACAACTAAAGAATAATAACAATGTGACTCGATCTAACACTCGTATATTCTTTGTGATCTTTACAATGGTTCTTAACAAATATTCGCGAACCGAGAAGGCAGTTACTCACGCGCGAAACCACACACACACGCATACGCGGATCGACGTTTGCAATTTAATAAATTAATGCATATAAATTTTGTCACTTTTTTATTTATTCAGATAAATTTTCCAATGTCTAATGGCCAATTTAAACTAAAGAAAGTAGTGATATCAATTCGGATATGGTAATGTTCTCTTTTTTTTATTAATAATTTTACATAATTATTTTATTTGTTAATTTAAATTAAAATATAATTAATAATTAATAATTAATTGTTCCCAATTTTATAAAATATCTTTAATCTTAAAAAAAAACTATGAACATACTTGGCGGTCTGTCTGTAGGCAATTTATTGGTATACTGACGGTCACTCGGATATCCACGCTTTTTATTTTTCATATATGTCAGTACAAAATTAATTTTTTTAACTGTAATCGTATCTTTGCATTTATTTTTATGGGGGTATATATTAGTTTATTTTATTAGTACCAGTTATCAGATCTTATATTAGTTCTAAAAATAGTATATAAACATTAACGTCGTTTCCGAGTAAGAAAGCAAAAATTCAGAGTCTGGTTGGTAAAGGCAACAGCTCAGACTCCGTTTCGGAAAGGAGAGAACTCACAAAAGCTCATTTCTCTCTCGAATGTTAGAAGGCGTTTTCTTTCCTATTTATGTAGTTATTCTTGGTATATACTAATTTGCCAATAATTCAAATACTATAGTAACATTTTCAAAGAACATTCATATAAATCGATAAAATGACAAAACAGGGAGTAGGAGATAGGTAGGTTTAAAAAATTTACGTTATTCTTTTTCCATAAAAAGCAAACTGTATATAATTATATATTTTTATGTGCTATATGAGTGGTTTAAATTTTAACTTAATTATGATTTATAAATATTAAAAAAAAGAATGATTATATACCACAGCTTAAATTGCCTGCAGACGCGGACCGCCAAGTATGTTCATAGTTATTTTTCAAGTGTGAAGATAATTTATTAAATTGGGAGCAATTAATTATTAATTATTATTTTTTTAATTTAATTTAACTTCTTAATCAAAATAACAATTATGTAAAATTATTAATAAAAAAGAGTACTTGATAACTTCGGAATTCATATCACAACTTTCTTTAGTTTAAATTGGCCAGAAATAGGGTAATTTGTCTGAATAAATAAAAAAAGTAGTAAAATGTATATGCACTAATTTATGAAATGAGTTTAAAAAACAATTAAAAATTGTGTTAGGACATTTTATGCAAATCAACAGAAGCGAGTGGAAGAATACATTCATACTTGCCAAGATTAAATCTTTTTAAAGGTAGGTTTTAGGGTTAGTTCATATAAGCAGAAATTTTGTTACTAACACATTTAATTATACATACGTACGAAAATATTTCTATATATTGTAACGGGGCAGGATTTAGGAAAATCGAGGTAAAAGTGCGAGGACGCGGGGCTAGAAAACACGACCTCAGGATCCAAAGGTGCGCTCCTTAACACAGCCAACGCCGCACAGGCCTCGACTCAGCTACAGATCCTACCGACTACTTTATGCCGGTATCATAGGGATCTACCATTCGCCGACTAACTTCTCAAATCTGTGGCCGTTATACCCCCCACCCAGAAACGACTTATTGTTCTGTAACGACGAGAAGACGTCTTCTATACCTTTTTACCTCGTTGGACTCAACCTCGTCGTCTATCACCCAGACCGGGAGCCCATCTCTCTATTCCTTCTCATGCCGATGCTCCTGTCGCGTCACATTAATGATATGCACACTATGGAGAGGAAATACATAGTGCTTTTCCTATGACCACAACCAGCCAGACTTACACGTGTATGCTCTTGCTGCGGTGCGCCACGTTAAGATATCCACACTACGGAGAGAACGTAGTGCTTTCCTATGGCCCCTCCGCTAGACTTCTACTCATACGAGCTGCAAAGCCTTCTCTAGGAATATGATTTCCATGCAACTCAGAGGCAGTTGCGCATGGCCGTGTGTCTCCGTGTACCGGCACAATCCCAGCCGGATACACACACCACGACTCAAGAGACTTTGGTGCATGATCACAGGAAGAAGGGTATTAGGAGAATTTCGCAAATCCGTAGACCTCTTGTCCAAACGGATACATTGTACGATGGAAGAGGACATCGCGCAATACACGAGACCACGATCGTATCGTGGGTCGTGTAGTTGGGCGCCATCTGTAACGGGACAGGATTTAGGAAAATCGAGGTAAAAGTACGCGGACGCGGGGCTAGAACCCTCGACCTCAGGATCCAAAGGCGCGCTCCTTAACACTGAGCCAACGCCGCACAGGCCACGACTCAGCTACAGATCCTACCGACTACTTCATGCTGGTATCACAGGGATCTACCATTACCGACTAGCTTCTCAAGTCCGCGGCCGTTATAATATAAATACCTATACATGTACACATAGACAGTGTAAAAGTTTTAATTAGTTTTAATTAATTAATAGTAATGTTTTGATACATGTATAAAGGTTTTTCGTAAAATATAATATTATGGTTTCTTTTAGGTGTGCAGAAAAATCATTAGTAATTGATATCCCTGTAAATTAAATAAAAGCAATAATATAAATATTTGTAACTGTTGCCATGATATCTTACAAAAGGAATTTTAAATAGAATATTGTAAAATAAGAATACCAAAAAAACGTAAACACCATAAAAAATAAAAACACCGTAAAAAAATGAAAGCATCATAAAAAATTTAAATACCATAAAATAATACACCTTAGAAAATGAAAGCACCATAAAAAATATTAATTAACACCGTAAAAAAATGAAAGCATCATAAAAAATTTAAATACCATAAAATAATACACCTTAGAAAATGAAAGCACTATAAAAAATATTAACACCGTAAAAAATGAAAGCACCATAAAATAATACACCATAGAAAATAAAGGTAACCATAAAAATCTAAAGCACCATAAAAAATAAAAACACTATAAAAATATAAACACCATAAAAAATCAATATAACATTATTATAATTACATACAGAAGGGAGCGTGGATTATGTTAATAGTTTGACATTCGAATATTAATCTTAAACCGTTTGCGATACAAATAATTTGCTATATATACACTGATATATAAATGTACACTATTTATACTAATATTAGAAACATAATTAAGACATACTTTAAAAATTACTTAACATATTAAAAACAAATTTTAGATTAATATAATACACACACAGAATATCACTTGAATATACACCTTAAAATACAGGTATAATTCATAATTGAAAGGGTATTTCTGCAAACATTTACTATATGTATATGTACTTGTGCTCAAACGATAAAAAATTTTTATATCTGCGGTAACAGAACCGAGCGCCGCAGTCGAACAACGTTTAAGATTGGGGATTGTGGGGTTTTCGTTTATTATACAATTATAATCAATTTTATACAATGACTCAATTAAATGAGTAATTAATTAAGACTGACTTTAACTATCTTTTTAACGAGTTATACTTTAAAAATAATTGAATAATCAATTCAAATGAAATTTCAGTCTAATGTTTTTATAAAAATTATTGAACTGTAAAAAATCAATTTCTTATAATTTACTTCAAATTAGATGAATTAATAGTGTTCTGTAAATAAACACAAATATTTAATAACATATATTAACCAAATTTTAAAATAAAATATATATTATGCGTTCTGCACTTTTTATATTATAATAAAATTTATATTAATTTCTTAAATTTAAATATTATGTAAATTTACTCTTCTGCTAAGTCTATTGTATATAACTATAATGCCAAAAAATTATTTACTTTTAATAACATTGCAAATAATAAAACATAGCAAAATTAAAAAATATATACTCACCACACTTACGATTTCAAAAATTTCCAACTATCATATCTAAATGTAATTTGTAAAAACTAAAATAATTTAATTACAAATAAAGGTTTTAAATATAACAATATTACCCTAAATACTATAATTAACTATTTTTTCTTCACATTATTAATGTACTAAAGCCACATAGATTCACTATTTTTACCTACTTTTTGCAATTAACGAAAGTAGTTAGTTGTACGGTATAGAGAGACACTGAGTGGACAGGGTAGGGGAAGTGCCAGTGGTGGGGGTAAAACTCGGTATAGCGC
>UELU01142430.1:0-11429 GCA_900490025.1 Megastigmus dorsalis
TAAATAAATGACAACGCATTCGCACGCCACAACCGAAGTTGTACGCGCGGCGCGCCGCGCCTGGTCGAGCGCCTTGTGTTTGTTGAATGATATCTCGATAAAATCAAAAAACCCTTTTCCAGAAAATAGCTATATCGACGTAAAATTTCCTCCTCTTTCGATCTAGCAGGTCAAAAAAATTTTAAAAATGTATTTTTTGAGATATAGCACATTTCATATTTTTTCAAGGGCAATTTAAGCAAATTTTACAAATCTGATAAGACCATCGGAAAGCTGAGGAAAAAATACATCGAAATCACTTCGTTATGATAATATCTAGGTGCATTTTAGCCCTTTAAACATGAGCTGAAAACCGCACGATTAAGCGCTCCCGTGCCGCGCTTGGAGAGTTGACGTGGAACGCCTCATATACATATATGATGAGGCTCTCCTCACATGCATCTGAGGTTCTCCTCAGCTTGTATCCTCCGCGCATCCGTTGGGCTCCCCCAACCCGTCATAGGCGAGCTCTAGGGTTTGCCCTAGCATCAGATGAGGCACGCGTAACCAGGCGATTCTAGTCCGTTCCATTATACGTGCGACACGCAGGGTCCACGTATCCGTATCCGTACCGTAAGGAGTAGGTTAGTTTTGCATAGTACATTGTATCGTAAGAGTTAGGTTAGTCTTGTATAATACATTGTAACGGAAGAGCTAGGTTAGTTTTATGTAATACTTTGTAACGTCAGGTTAGGACGTATTATACTGCGCGCGATATATACAATTAGAATGATAGTTTTAGTAACGAGAGTTGTTTCTGGTTTCATTACAGCAACTCGCAGTCCAACCAACGCCGCCAGGTGTTGATGACGAGACACCCGTCTAACTCATTATAGTTCTTCTTTTTTTGTATTAGGTTTTAAGTTTATAGAATATATTTCATTTCACTATATTAATCACCATCTGTTATTTACAATACCATCCCCTCTCTCCACTTAGAATCCTGGTGAACTCCTGAGCTCACGGGCCGGAGAGGTTGACCGACGCGATAGCGTTACATGGCGCCCGTACAGGGACCATTTTAAAATTCAGTCTAGTAAATTCGGAAAAGAAAAAAAAACTCCGCGAAATTTGAAGCCAGACAATTCGGTTACTAGAACTACCATTACCGACTGAGGTCAGGTAGTGTAGGGTTTAGTCGCCGATTAACCGAAAGGAATAGGGTTTTAAAAATGTTGTAGTAAAGGAATCCGAAATTAATTCAGCTTGCAGAAATTTATGTTAACGTCAGAAAAAAACCTGTTAACCGAATAAAGTAATGTCAAACATTTCATTTACGGACCGTAAAGAGTTTCTCTTCGTTTGAGTAGTACTGATTATCGGTACAGTAGATTCCGTTTTATCTTGCTAGAATAATTTTTTTTCTGGTGGTTTCATTTTCTCGTTTTCCGTAGTTGGTTGGTTTTCTAGATTCACGGGAGTAGTAGTTCGAATAGATAGGGTTTCAGAATTAGTTCTTCAAAGATGTCGATCACGCCGAAAGTTTCCTGGGTCTACGGGCTAAAGAAGGAACAATTAATCCTTGAACTCAGTCAACGTCGAATTGGCGTTTCTGGAACCGTCTTTGACTTATGACAACGTTTCGTGGCACACGTCAGAGTCCACCCAGAAGAATTCAGAAATAAACCGGCCGATCCCATTGATTATAATGTGGAAGCAGACAAAACGATAGATGCGACTATAGCCGACGAAACAGCCCTTATCAAAATACCGACATCGTCTACACCCAGCAAGACAGGCCTAAATACAGCAGCCGGTACCACCATGGCAACGGCAGCACCCCAAATCATCTATGTGCAGACTCCCGTCACTGGATCCAGTTCCTCCGATAGGACAAAAACTTTCGATCAAATGCGGAAATGGAACTGCCATTTTGACGGCAAAAACCTATAAGCTTTTCTCGAACGAGTGGACGAGCTTCAAAAAGCATACGGCTTTACCGATGCACAAATTCTCCAGGGGTTTCCTGAGCTCCTACGTGGGAACGCTCAATTGTTGCACCGGAATATAACCGGAGTAAGCACATGGGCCGAACTACAGGACCGACTCCGTTGATATTTTCTTGCCCCAGGCGAGTTGTGCAATCTCGATAAAGATATCCACAACTATCTCCAGGGCCCCTCCGAGTCAATTCGAGCGTGCACAACTCATCAATATGCGTGCCGAACCTCGCCTGCATCTTCGCAGAAATGAAGTGCACGGTCCCGAAGATCTGATCCAAAGAGTAGAAGATATAGAGGATAATTTAAAACAAGTATGCCGCTGGTCTCGCGAAGCAAAGCCTTCCGTGCCTAACAGGGGTGGGATCAGTTCCGTGACTCCCCCCTATAACCGTAACACATGCTGTTGGCGTTGCCGGCAGCCGGGGCACTCACGCCTTGATTGTAAAAGCCTACAGAACTTTTCTGTTCCTTCGGAATGCTCCTCCGAACTATGCAACCAATCACCTCACGGATCTTTGTAAAGTTCAAGATCAGCAAAGCCCTGCTAGATTCCGGAGCCGTAACATCTTTCATAAGCAAATGCATTTTACGCCTCTGCGAATGCGCCGGATGGACGAAACACTCGTCCGATGTCACCGCCACCATAGCAGACGGCACGGAATCCAACTTGGAATGCAGCGTCCAAGGTCCCGCCACCGTAAATGGCTCAAGTTTAAACCACCATTACCACGTGATGACCAATTTAGGTAACGACGTCATCCTGGGCATGGACGCGATGCAAAAACTCGAAATAAAAATTACGTGGAAAGGGAAAGTAATGAAACCAGATAAGGAAGTATCTGAGCCATCGGTCTGTTCGATCGATAAACCAAAAGGCCTGGCAGAGCTGACTCCCGATCAACAAAACCATCTAGATGCATTTCTAACAAATGAAATGTCACTCTTCGACGGGATAAAAGGCCACACACCGAAAATGCGATACTACCTCGAAAGGGTATCACTTCATCGTTATTACCGACCATCAATCCCTTAAATGGCTAGATAGTATCGAAAGTCACGGACTTTTTAACAAATCGTTATCGGCAACACTAGCACGTTCGAAAATCACGTGCGCCCAAATATTAACTAATATCAGTAGCAACGTGTTGTTATTTCATAGTTACTCCTAGATTTGTTTTGTTTACGTATGCTCAGGTCAAGTGTAGCCTTTTGTATTATTACTATATAAGAAAGCAAAACAATAACACGGTGCCGTGGCTACTGATAAAGCAATGCGCCGAAAATTCCGCGAGCCCCGATTTTATCATGCGAGTCCTCAGCTCTCGTCAGTCTAGCCGAAACTTTCGACAAGTGCACTTCGCGATGGATCAACTACTGCGGGACCTTGAGCGCGACCTGGCCGAAACGATGGCCTGTGGTGCGGCCCCGGGCGAGCAGTTCAGCGAGGTGATTCCCGGACGCACATAGCTACGTCGGCGCTCTGACAGGAGCGGAGTCAGGAGTCTCGCCGCCGGTGAGACCAGCAGCAATGGTCCCTTCACAGGTGCACACAGCTTCCTCCACTTCGGTTGCCGATTCCGTGCAGGAGTCCCGCGCACCACCAAGCAGCCAGGCCACCTACATGATGTGCAGCCGACACCGATGTGCCAAAGATGACGGACAGGAGCTCGGCTCATCATTCCTGCTGCGCGTACCCCGAGCTTCTAGGTACACATACCACCTAAGGTACCTGCGCTTGCTCCCACTGTCACCACCTCCGTGCCCGGAACAGCCGGAGAACATCTTCCGGCGACTAAGACCGCTTTGACGAAACGAGCGGCAGCAGTATCGTCGACCAAGGGCCCGGTCGAGAGACGTGCGAAAATATTAGACGACGCCGCGTCAGCGAGCCTTCTCGCAAAGCTTCATTTAAGGCTGTCCAAGCTCGCATCCACGCTCCGGGCCAGGGAGCAGAAGCGCGCGCAGCAAAAATCGGCTACACCGTCAAAGCCGCAAATCCGATCTGTGGCAGCTAGGATGCTGCTACCGGTAACATGACACAGAAGTTAGCCGCATATTTCTAGCCGCACTTATAGAAATCCATAGACGTCGAACCACCAGGGACACCAGGGGAGGTCTACGCGCCAGCGCGTAGAACCTCGCGGCACGAGGGCCTCGCCCTCTCGGACTTCACGACGATCCGGGACTGTCACCCGGACCATTTCTCTTTCCCTTGCCACCATGGCACGGGCTGGTGGGGGCAGGAGTGGCCGCAGGGGTGGCGACTGGCGGACCGGTGACCTACTGATTGGTATTGGTGGTGGTCTGATCGGTGGGCGGCGGAGTCGCGGGTCTCATTGTCTGTGTTTCTGTAGCCGCGGATCCAGCAGCGACAATGTCACCGGAACCAACCCCCACGGTACTCTATGAACGGTGGCCGGTTGCACTGGGCACGGAGCAGTCGTAATTGTGCAAACTGCAGCTGGGCGGCGGTTTCCTTGCTCTGTACTCGGCGGAGGTGGAGTGGGCCGAGTTGCGCTTATTGCAGTCGCCGGATGACTGGCAGATGCTGCAGACGTCTGCGAGTCTGGTGCTGGTTGTGGCTGTGCCAGCGCAATCAGAGAGCTCGGGTTCTGCCTTGCTGTTATCGGTATGACACGGAAGTTAGCCGCATATTTCTAGCCGCACTTATAGAATTCCATAGGGGTCGAACCACCAGGGACCAAAAATTTAAAAATCCGAAATTAACGATTCTAAGCATTGCAGATCGACGATATACATAGCAGTGAACAATTAGCACCTAAATAGCAATAAATTTTTCCCTAAAAGTGAAGAGTTTTCCAAGTACGCAGATTCATATCTTCACAAGCAAATTAAACTCACATATTAAAATAAAATATCCTGGCCCAGGATAGTGAAAACTCGAATTTTCCACGGTATTTCGGAGGATAAAGACGTTTTATCACAGATTAATGAACGATTTCGCGCAAAATAATTATGCTGCCAAGGTAAATCTTTTACATTTGCATTAGGCACACTTCTATCAACACGTCCACATAATTTCAGAATGCTAGGTGCCCGCCAGGATAGTGAAAACTTGAATTTTCCATGTTCTGACGCAGATATACACGTTCTTTTCGCACATGTATAAATTATTTCGAGCAGGAATTATATGCTGCTCAGACAAATCACTTACATTTATGTTTAGAACACGTCTCACAACATGCACAAATTTTCAAACAGATATATAACCGTGATGGTTTGGAAAACCCGAATTTTCTACGATTTTTCTTACATGCAGTCGTTCTTTTTACAGATATATGAATTATTTTGGACAAAATAAATATTCTGCTGTAATATATTGGTTACATTTCAAAGAAGAGCAGTTCTGGCAATATGTATACTATATTTTAAATCGATAAATGACCGCAGTGTTAGCAAAAACTCGAATTTTTCATGATCGTTTTTCCAATATGATTGTACATAGAAGACATACGTTTTGCAAGGATGCATGAATTATTTGAGAGAAAAACATTCTTCTAACAACATTTGAATACCGAAATTTGTTTTAACTATAATGCTTACAATATTTTCGCTATAGCGTAAATAAGTTGTAAGTATTTCTTCTAATTATGGTATTTAACTCATTAGCGTCTGTACGGACGCGCGACGGACGCTTTTTTGAGCGACAGATTTCATGTCAACTTTTAGTTAAAACATCATGGACGCTGGAAATTCACTTCGCGGGGTTCGTTGCGAACGATTTCCATGTTTTTCAGTCGACACAAAAAAAAATTTGACTCAAAATTTCATGTTTTTTTTTCAACTAATTGTTTATAACAATTAGGGCTTTTATTTAATCGAGAAACAAATAACGGAATCGGAAAGCTGATGAAATTTTACACAAGAAAATCTTTTTCCCAAATTTTCTTCATACCTATAAACAGATGAAATCTGTCGCTCAAAAAAGCGTCCGTCGAGCGTCCGTTCAGGCGCTAATGGGTTAAAATATGTACAAAAAATGGTGTAAATGCTGATTTTTTTGGTATCCTCATGAATTGAAAGTTCATCAGAAATAGATATTTTTTTTAACTATTCTGATTCTGTACTTTTCTCCTCTTTACCGTCGTTATTGTTTCGATTATCAAAAAGTCTAATGGAGTCGTTAAAATCACGGGGATGTTTTTTTGTGCCAAATATTTTTATCATATGTCTTATTATAGTAGCCCCTTCATCTAAAAATGTGCAGTGTATTAGTTTACTAATCCCGCGAGCCGCTATAAGTTCCAAATCGTCTTCATCAATAGTCTCATCAATTTTCTTTAGTATAGTTTTTATCATGTGGGAAGAACAAATATGTAAAGTGGTTAACAGAGCTTTAGGTTTTTTCTCTATAATTTGATCGTAAATGTGTATCAAATAAAGATAAATTTTCATTCCATTGAAACTCAAGCAGACTGATTGTAAAAGCGCAAGACTAAAATCGGTTTCCATTTTATCCACAATAGGTCGACGATTTGTTCGTTTTAACAAATTATTTGAAATCTGCATGAGAAAAATAGTTATATCTTTTACTCCGTGCGCTGAAGATATAAACTCAGCGACTGGCAGAGGACTAAAATCTCTTCCACCTTGTAAAACTAGAGTAGTTAATAACCTGCTTATGAATATAGGGGAGATTCTTTATAATCGAACCTATGGCATCTAAATACAAAAAGAGGGGTCTGTATCGTTTTAATAGAACATGTTTTAAGATTTTTTCAGTTATCAAAATTATATAAAATGGGTACTCGCTATACATTTGAATATATCCATCAAAAAAGTCTCCTTTCCATGTGTCATCATATTAATTTATTAATTTCCACATAAAGTTTTTGAAATCTTTGTCCAAATCATCCATAGTGTTATTCTCGTTCAAAATGCTACTCAATGTTACGGCATCAGGTGCATCATTTCGGTTTCCAGCTTCTAAGACGGCATCGGGTACTTTCGCAATCATTTTTAATTTTTTAATACTCGGAGAATCCACCTCCATTTCTTTTCTAAGAACTACTCTTTTTGCCCGTTTTATATGCCTTTTATAAATCTCGTCTTCTTTATGGCAATATTCGGAACCCTGAGAAACATGCACAATCGTGTCGTGGAATGGTTTTATTGAATTGCACATAACTGTGAGTCTTTAGGATGTGCAGGCTGAATTTTTGCATTAAGCGTCAGCTTTGAACCATGTTATTTCCTTATCATAACATGCATTTTCATCAATTAATTTGCAAAGATGTGTATTGAATTTTAAAATGCAGTAAGGATTTTCAATCTTAAAATAATCATTGAACTGGTCTGTCCAGTTAATACTTAAGGAATGTTTATCAGTCCAATGTTTTTCCCAAAACGTTTTGGGAAGTGTAAAACTCTTTCCTTGTATTGGAAATTAGTCCGACCTCTTTTTTGATATTAAAATTGAGAAATCCATGTTGTGATGGTAGTAAAAATCTTCTTGAAAAATTTAATTTTTAAGTGTTCTCTCAGTTAGGCTATCATCTTTAGCAGATAAATCTTCAAAATCAATTGCAGGAAAATCATCCATATTTTCACTGATACAAGTTGTCTGGGTTTCGCCATATGATTCAATTGCATTAGTCTGCGAATCTATCTCAACAGAATCTTGAATTTTTGTGAAATTAGTCATATCAGAGTTTCCTTCCGATTCAACCTTATGAATAAATGATTCCAAATTCTTATGTCCCCGTGGTTCATTATCATTAGAATTATTAATAGTCACAACTTTTTCTTCTGTAGCAACGCCAACTGCTATTTCATTACTTTTTCTATTTGTAAACTGCTTTGAAAATGATTAAAAATGTATGTTGTAAAAAACATGATTGCCCTTTAAAGTATATTTTTATGGTCCTATCACGTTCTGTATTTTGTAAAACTGAAGTAAATTTGTGCCTTATTGTAGATTTATAGGAGTTAATTTTAAGGTTATTCAAGTATTTAATATAATCATTATCTGGGCATGCACGAATAACGGAACTCACTATGTCAGTTAGGTTATATTTACTTAACATTTTTCTCTTCTTTAATTTAGGAGGCATTATGTTAATTGTAGAATCGTCTTCTCTTTGTGTACGTAATACTGACTTAATAACGCTAAAATACTAATAATAATACTAAAATAATACTGACGTAACACTAAGACCATGAAAAAGTTTTTTAAAAAGTACGAGATAAGTGTAGCAATTAATTCAGCCCCTAAATAAACGGAGGAGATATTTACTGGGCAGAGTTTGATTAACTATACGGAAAATAATAAAAGTGTTACCCTTCCCTATACTTATCATTGGAAGGTGCTAGATTCGACTCAAAATTGCTGAATGTGTCTGATGTAATTGTTTTATGCACAAAAAGATATATTTCAACCAAAGAAGAAAACAATATTGTACACCAAAACAATATAGTGGACTCTCTTGGGAGCTCTCTCGTTCAGACTCTCCTGTGCGAGAACCCCTCGGGTTACCCCCCCCCCCCTACATTATGAGGCTCTCCTCACACGCAGACCCCCCGATGCATCTGGGGTTCTCCTCAGCCGGTATCCTCCACGCGTCCGTTGGGCTCCCCCAACCCGTCATCGCGTCCGCTAGGGATTGTCCTAGCATCCGATGAGGCACGCATAACCAGGCAATTCTAGTCCGTTCCATTATACATGCGACACGTAGGGTACACATACCTGTATCCGTACCGTAAGGAGTAGGTTAGTTTTGCACAATACATTGTATCGTAAGGTTTAGGTTAGTCTTGTATAATGCATTGTAACAGAAGAGCTAGGTTAGTTTTATGTAATACATTGTAACGTCACGTTAGGTCGTATTATACTGCGCGCGATATACAGGGTGTCCCAAAAGTATGAACACCCCTGAAAATCTCGGAAACTAGTGGCGCTAGAAAAAAACTGTAAATACAAAAGTTTCCGCAAATCAAACGGCGCATCTGATCGTGACCTTGAATTGGACCTTGGATTTGACCTTCAGGGTCATTTGAAGGTCAAGTAAAGTTTTTTGAATGGGAACCCCCTTCTTTATTACAGAAATTAAAAGCGGGAAAAATTTTCTATTCAACGGTATGAATAACATAGGGCTAAATAAGCTAATATTGGTGTAAAACTGCCATAAGTTTTTCAATCGAAGTTTCTGGAAAGAAAACGGTGCTTTTGACGTCGACCATGTATTTGGCCATAGATTTGAGTTTCGATCCGTTTGAAACTGACATTTTCAATTTTACAATGCAGCCAGTGAAGGCAAGACACGGTGATATCCAACCAGTGAAGGCAAGACACAGTGATATCCAGCAAGTGAAGGCAAGACACGCTGGTGTCTAGCCAGTGAAGGCAAGATACAGTGATATCCAGCCAATGAAGTCAAGGCACGTTGGTGTCCAGCCAGTGAAGGAAAGACACGCTGGTGTCCAGCCAGTGAAGGCAAGGCACGCTGGTATCCGACTGGTGAAGTCCAACTAGAATCTTTTAGAAATCGTGACTTCTAAAAGTTAACATTCATGTTCGAAATGTCCTCCATTATTCAGTTGGTTCCATTGTTCAATACCCCATACGATTATAACAGGCTGAAACTGCCTTTTGGATCATATCATTTGGGATCGCCTGAATTACTTCAATAATACGCTGAGCCGACTCTTCCAAATTCGCAGGTTTTGTAGCATAAACTTTGCTTTTAACGTAACCCCATAAAAAGTAATCTAATGGCGTCATGTCAGGTGAACGAGGTGGCCAGTCAATGGTTCCTCTGCGGCCTATCACTCGTCCTGGAAATGTTTCATTTAAATAATTACGTACATTTCTAGCGTAATGCGGGGGTGCTCCATCTTGTTGAAAGTAAGTAATATTAAAGTTGTCACCGAAAATATCATTTATCGCAGGCACGATTTAATTCCTCAACATGTCTTCATACTTTTCTCCGTTTAAATTGTCTTCTATGAAAAATGGCCCTACTATTCTGTCATTTATTATGCCTGCCCAAACGTTGAGTTTCTGTGGGTGTTGTGTATGTGATTCCAAAAACCATTCAGGATTCTCCGATGCAAAGAACCGATAATTGTGTCTATTAACGTTACCATTCAACTGGAAGGTAGCTTCATCGGAAAAAACTATTTCGTTTAAAAAATTTGGTCTAGCATCAATACGGCTCATCATTAATTCGGCAAATTCCAGTCTTCGATCGAAATCATCCTCTTTCAACTCCTGTACCAATTTCACTTTATATGGATGAAACTTCTTGAGTTTCATTATTCTGTGAACAGAAGTTTTACAAACACCAGTTTCAGCAGATACTTGTCTAACGGAGGTTCCAGGATTTTAAACGAAAGATAATGCCGCATTCAAAGAGGTTTCATGATCAGTCACTGTCTTCGGTCTTCCACTTTTGGGTCGATCTTTAACGCTACCAGTTTGCTCAAAAGGAGAAACAGTTTTTCCCACTGTCTTTTTAGAAATTCTTGGTTGCAACGGTAGTCGGAATTCTGCGTTAAACAGATCCGCAACTTGCCGATATGACCTAAACATGTTACCCAATACAGAAATTACAATTCTCAAATACAGAAAACGAAACTAAGAATAAACGAAAAGAATCAGTGCGTTGATAGAACTAATTCAGAATGAAAACAACAAAGCACATCAAAATCAATAATCATCTTATGAATTGGAACGCTTTCCCCACCAGTGTGTGCGGGGTTCTTTTATATAAGTCTTCTACATTCAACAATAATAATAATTTTCAATGTTTTACAAAAATATAAAAAACTTTGACTATAACATTTTTTTAAAAGATTTCAGTAGTTTAACACCAGTTATCGAATCTGATAGAAAACCGATTTTTTTCATAATATTATTAATTTATCAAAAAATATAAAATATTAATTCCTGAAAATTTAACAGATTCATGCTAACAGTAATCTATAAAATTGATTCAAATTTCATAATGATTAATAAAGTGATTTTAAAATTATAACCATATTTTCAAAAATGACATTTTTCTAAATAAAAAGAAATGGCGCAAGCATTTTCAAAAAATAATACTTCAAATTATTGGTAATTTAATGCTCTTTTTAATGTATATCATATGTTTATTAAACATTAAACTTCCCTTAAAAATAAAGTTAAAAAACTAAAAATCATAAAGTTATTTTCTTAAATAAAACATTAGAGAATCAATGAATCTTAAAATGTATTTCTCCGACTTCATGCGAAAAAGGAACCGAGTAAACAAATATTTATACTTTGAAATCTGTACATGCCTTCTTCAGATACACAAATATGAGGCATTACACGTGAAATGTCCATCGGCCCAAAATAAGCGCGAAATAAGGTACTTTTAAACTCGCGTAAAAAGAAGGTTAATGTATGTGAAAAAATTTTATCAGGCATGGTTTTTGTAGATTTTGAGACGAGCTTTCCAATGG
>UELU01142431.1:4348-40245 GCA_900490025.1 Megastigmus dorsalis
TCCCAAGCCGTCCAGGAGCGGAGCCTGCAGGACGAGATCCCGAGGGAGAGCTGCAGCAATCCGGTGTCTGCACGCGAGCTACGCGCGAGCGTGAGAGAGAGAGAGAGAGAGAGAGAGTCGAACCCCTCCATTCGAAAGCACCGACGAACTAAGTGCCATTTCGTTTTCACGTTCGAGTAACCTGTCCGAATAAGCGGCACCGGAGCTTGTAAGCTACGAGCCGGACCTCGAAAATTGCGCGCGGACGCGGAAAAAAAAATTATTTTTTGTTAGATTTTGAACCTTTTTGCATAAAAATTATTTTTTTTCAAATTTTGAGTATTTTTCAAAGAAATTATTTTTTTTTGAATTTTCAACTTTTTCAGAAGATTATTGTTTTTTCAAAATTTCAAGTATTTTTCGAGAAAATTATTTTTTTGGCTTTTTAACAATTTTTGTAGCTTTGAACACTTGTTCGGGAAAATTGTTTTGTCTAATTTTCCTCCATATCTTCGAGTTTTCCCGAAAAGGTAGTTTGTTGAGTTTACAACATATCCCCGAGGATCGAATCCGGTGCCCAAAAATTAAGTTTTTGACGAAGTTCCGGGAATTCCGCTTTGCGTCGAAAAGCTCACGCGATTAAATTCTATTCCCGGAATTTCGGTTTTTTTTTTAGGAAACTGGATTGATTCTGGATAGCTCAGAAGAGCTGAATTATAAAGAGTGCCTTGAAAGCGAAAAGCCTTGCGCGCTGGCAGCGAAGAGTCGTCAGGCGACTCAGGCAGTTGTAAAAAGAAAAGCGAATAAAAATTGAAGATCAGATATGGGAGAACAGCTTGCACAAGTGGTTGAGGAGTATATCCTCAACCTAAACAACGGTAAGCTCCAGGAACACCTTGAAACGTTAGAGCTCACCGTCTGCATCAGTGGCTGCTGGGAAATTATACAGCGGAAGACTTCGTAGCGTGCAAGGAGTCGGGAAACTCTATCCAACGAAGAAGGGAGAAACGATCTACTCTAATTACCAGCAGAAGAGAGCCATGAGAAGATGCAGCGAATGAAACACTGATGCCTGGCCTATATCTGCCAGAAGAGTTGGCATCGGATGGAACGGTGATTGAGAACCTCAACGCCACAACTTCATGGCCAAGCCCAACGCCAACGGTGAGCACGCACGCCACCGATGAAGATGGCAGCGAAACCAGTAAAACGTCAAGAAGACAGGACTGGCTCACGCTGGCAGCCACGAATGGAACGGCATTCCAGGTCCCGCCGAGTATGCAAATATTTTGAAAAATTTTTGTACTTTTTACTACTAATTATTATCACACAAAATCTTAATTTATTCACTTACTTTAGTAAACTTCAGCCTTATTATTCTCAATTATCCTCACACTTCCTCAGTTAATTTTTTTTTCCTCTGCTTACTACGACTTTGTTGGCATACTCATTTATTAGAATAAATATGAATTTCTTATAAATAGTCTAATCAGTTTATGTACGATTTTTTAAATATATCACTCTGCACTTCTACAGTTGTTTTACTTTTATAGGATGCCATATAGAGATAACAAAAACCAATCGTTTTACTAGAATATTACCAGTTTCCACGTGGATTTTAAAAGATATCATCAAGCCCGATACCTTACAATTAATGATACGAGCTAAGGGCGTAGTTTTGATTCCTCTTCTGTTATTACCAGCAACATCAGAGTAAGAATCTGCAATAAAAAATATTATCATACTAAAATTAAATTTTTTTACTGAATCTGTTATAATAGCATAATTACCTTCTGAAAAATCGAGGTCGATTTTTGGCCTTGATATCGAGATCGATTCGTCTCGATATCCAAGTCGATTGACTTCGATTCCACCTTGATTTACATTGGTACCGACGTCGATATGCCTGTCATCCAACTTGATCCCACTGCAATCGAGATCGATTACTCATCGATTTCGTGAGAATCGAGCGGCGCATTCATCTCGATGCGACTACCATCGAGGTCGATATTCCTACGAAAAAAATTAGATTATTTATAATTCATTGCATTATCGAAATATTGAATATTATATACAATCGTATTTCTATGGATGTTCGCACGCTTCACAACATTTCGCAAGTAAATTAAATATTTTTTTGAGAATTAAATTTTTTTTGTAAAATTTTTTTGGAATAATATTGCTTCCTCGATTAGTAAGCCGAGAAACAAAAAAGATGGAGTTACAATTTAATTCTGGTACAGAAATCTTTTTTTTACCTTTCCATTTTTTTTATTTTGTGCTTGGCGTGCGAGCGGGATAGCGTAGAACACAGCTGCCTTTCTACGCGGTCGTCAAAGTTATTGGAGTATGTGGGAGTAAGTTTTCTGAGTATCCATTGGTCTGGGGTATTTTATACATGAGAGTAAAGACTGATCAAGCATGAAATAATTTTTTTTTCCTTCTCCGTCTTCCCCCTTCCTAGTACCAAGAGATCGGGAAGTGAAATTTGGCGGACTGAAAAGAGAATGAATATATTCCAGACGCATATCAAGGAGTTCTGCGATGGCATTCGTTCGTACCAACTTTCGGGTTTCAGGAAAATAGGACATTGACAGTAAATAATTTATTTTCATTCAAACGAAACTCAAGAGGGTCATAAAATTTTTCTTATTTAAATTTTTTTTTGTTATGATGACGGGAAAACCCACTAAGATCAAGAATACCATGGAAAAGCCATAGCAAACTTGGAAATAACATTCAGATTTGTCTTTATATTCCCCCCTAGGAAGTAATGAACGGTAATCACGATTTAAAATTTTTTTTTCTTTATATCTTTTATTACTGGATGATATATGTTCATGCTTATTGCGTTTCCCTTCTGAGATAACCCCTTGTAAAAGCGAAAGGCATGAGAGGAACTGGCGCCAATCCAGCGAATTGCCTCAAATAGCGTCTAAATCTTCAGTCCGCCCTTATCTCTTTGTGTCGCTTAACGGCCATTTGCGCTCGCGAATTCGGGTTTTCCCTAAACTTAGCGAAAATAGTGTATGAAGGATTTTTTCTTTCTAGTAGTTACGCCATGAATCACAGGAAACACAAATACAATTCCAGCGGGAGTTGGATATCCCGAACTCTCCATGTTCTTAGAAGACGAAGAGTCGAAATCGCAAAACGATTGAATTGGCAAATTTCTCACACGATAGGCAAGAGAATGCTCAATAATGTGATACCGCAGTACAAGCAACTCCCAGGACCTCGAGGGGTCCTAGTAGAAGGCCAACGCCGTTGTCTCCCGAAGTCATCATTAGGAGTGGTTGGAGGAACGAGAAGAAGAAGAATCAGCAGAATGAGCAACGCATCTTAGCGAAAAATCAGAGAGCGAATAGTGAGAGATAAGAAGGTCACAAAGGGGAGTAAGAAAAGCAAAGAAAGCACCCTTAAAAAGAATAAGGTAAGAAGAGAAGAGAGGAGCAAAACCGAAGAGAAGAGGAGGAAATCTCAGCAATTGCTTAGGATATCCGAATAAAAAATAGCGATAGCGACGAGAGTAACGAGTCCAACGATGGTAGCGAATGAGAGTCAGATCGAGCAGTGGAACGGAAGCTAAGAAATCAGAAGAAGATAAAAAGAGATAAAAAGAAAGAAAGTAGTAGCGAGGATAGCGAGAGTAAAGACTCAGAGAACAGCAGAAAAAAGACACACCTACGCGTAAAGAAAAAAAAACAAAAAGAAAGAATCGAATAGCCAAGAGAGCAAGGACGAGATGACCCATACGGATAACGGCAAAGAGAAAAGGAAACGGAGAAAGAGACAGAATCAGAACCGTAGCTAGCGGAACAATGCCACCAATGATACCCTAAAATTTACCAAGATCTTGCAGAATTAAAACGTTAAGTTCGCAGGAAAAGACAAAGTGAGTCCAGAGGATTTTTTGGACCGACTGAATGAATGACGGAAGAATGATAAACTCTCAACTCCTCTTGGCATTACATAGTGTATTAACGGAGGTAGTAAGCCGGTGGTTACGTTCTATGGATGAAGAAATATATTGGTGAAAAACGTTGTGAAAAGCATTAAAATAGCATAATGGAGTGGGATCAACAATATTAACTAGACGAGTTGAAAATGCGAACATAAGCCAAAAATTAACATGCGAACATGGTGAGAGCATCTTCGAATTCTTAGCGAACCTAAAATATAAAATAGGCCACTTCAAGAAACCTTCGCCCGTAGAAAGTGAGGTCAAAACTGCACATCGGAATTACTACCAAATTACCATGCGTACAAGATGAGAAAGTTAAATCCTTAGCACATATGATAAAGCTTGGCCGATTTTGGGAGAAGGAAAAGGACTTGAATGTTCGTTTTGCGCCGCTATTTAAAGATAAATTACGACTTCCGCATTCTACGCCACGGAATTGGAAGAAGTCTAAGATAGCAGCGATCGGGGAAGAAGAGGAGCAGATTATCAAGGCAAGCAGAGCGAAAAAGAGAGAGGGAATAAAGAAGCAAGAGTAAGAGGTAAAAGAGAATTAGAAAGGGACGAAGAGATATAATAGGAGGTAGCAGGAATAAATGCAGAAAGCAGAAAATTTTTAAGCATAGAAATAGGAGGAAGAAGATATCAAGCCTTATTCGACCTAGGAGCTGCAGTATCCATAGTAGGCCCAGAGATTACGGCGAGGTTTTACAACAAATTAGCGCCAAGCGATATGTAAAAATATCGGGCATACTGAAAATAAACTTCGATGTAGACGGACAAGTAGGAGAACTATAAGTAAAAGCAATACCGATTTTGTACACTGAGATAGTCTTGGACATGGACTTCATGATAACGTAGGATATCGAAGTGAAATTACGAACAGGATGGTGACGACTACTAGAAGAAGAGTAGAGAAGATTTTTATCGAACGATGGTTAGGAGATAACGATTTTTGAGGAACTGTGCGGGAATTTCGGAACTCACGCATCCAAAGAGACTAGCGATAGACGAGATAGTGGAAAAAATACTGCTACCACCATCAGACACCCCAAGAATAATGAATCTAACGAAACATTGGATTGAAGTGACGAACTCAGCACCGATTAAACACCAGCCGAGGAGGATGTCACCAAAGATGATGCAGATAGGGCAAAGAGAAGTGGAGAAAATGGGGCGGCATGGAATAAGAGTCAGACGGATCGATTCTGCATCGACTTCAGAGATCTAAATAAGGTGACGAAGAAGGATGCATATTCGATTCCGAACATGGATAGGATAGTAGACAAGTCGCGAAAAGCGCAATACTTCTCGACGATAGACCTGCGCATGACATATTTTCACGTTCTGATGGAATAGGCAAGCCGAAAGTACACTGCATTTGCGATTCCAGGTTTGTGGCTATAGTAGTTCGTCAGAATTCTGTTTAGGCTAATGAATGCTCCGATGACGTTTCAACACTTGATTTATGTCCTATGTGTACCGGAATTTGAACCAGTAGTATTTGGATATCTAGACGATATCATAATAGTGACAGAGATGTTCGAGGAGCCTGTACAATGGCTGGAGTTAGTTTTGCGGAAGTTGACGGAATCAGGTCTGGTGAGGTACTTGGAGTTCTTATTAGACAACGAAGGTCTGAGACCCGACCAGGACAAAATAGCGCAAGAGGATTTTTGAACGCTCATGGGCAGTGATGGCGACAGATATCATTTAATTTCCGGCGAGAAAAGGGTAGCATAAGTATTTGTTGATGTTCCAGGACCTGTTTACGATATGGGTGGAACTAAAGCCGTTGCGAAGGGTAGATGACAAGGTGGTAGCGAAGGCATTGGAGGAACTAATACTATTTCGTTGGGAGACCCCGGAGTACCTGCTGACGAATAACGGGAAGGGGTTCGATAACAAGGTTCTAAAAGGAGCATTAACTGAAAATGGCATTTAGCTTTCGAAGGCAGTAACTGGACTCTTAAGACGATGATAGCGCTCTTTGTCAAGTCAGACAACCAAAACTGGGACGCCCACTAGTACAAACTCCGCCACGCCCGCCATTAACGCGGCAATGCAATCGATCCTAAAGACATCCTAAAGACCAACCCGGGAGAGCCGCCCATCTTAGTCCTCCGGCCGCCACCGCTACCACTCCCCAGTAGGCCCCTGGTACAGGTGGTGTTGCTGCGAATCAAAGAACTGTAAACGGAGGGGGGGGGCGGAGAGAGAGAACCGAGAGGCTGTGGAGGAGCTGGAGCGGCTGCTGGACTCACGATCAGTTACCCGTCCATAGCATTCGGTTTCGGTGGCACCGGAATGAAGAGGTGGAACCCTCGCCGGTACCTGGAACTCGACGACTACCAGTCCTCGTACTTTCAGCGGAACTCCCCCGACAGGTTTAAAATTTTGTAACGCTGGCACGCACCGCGTTACGTAATTCACCGCGCGACCGCTAGGCGGCTACGTGAGCGCGAGCACGTGCTAAACCGCTCTCGCGCATCAAGAAAAGTGTTCCTTCGGTTATATAGGGGACCCATATACCGAGAATAGACACGCTCCACTAAGTCGAAGGCTATTGTTAAGCGCCAGTGGAAGGCCCCAAGGCCGGACTGGACGATGCGCCATAGTGCTTCTGGCAGGACTAGACCTTCAGTCGCCACACACAGATAGAGGGCGCGTAGTTCCCCTCTATCTTTACACAAAAGCATAAAAAGCGTTAAATGTGAACGCGCATCACCAACCACCACGCACCCGATAGGGGTAGTAGCAATACTACTACACCTTCGTACCCGAACCTCCACCATCCTATTACCGACATTACAGGACTCTGTCCTACCGACCATACCGTTATACACCGGAACCGTTAAAGCTCTTCGAACTCCGAATCCGGGCCTTAAATGCATACCTGTGGTGGGTGGTACCGAGCGGATTAAGGGATCAGCCCTTGTTTAAGCGTAATCGAGGACTGATTACCGACCGATACTGTACATATTATTCGTCTAATTAGACTTAAGCACACACACGTTTAGATACACACTTAACCTTTATTTTCTACACTACTAACCCTAGATAAGTCTAATAGTCTTAAGTAATAGCTAACTGATAGTAGGCTTTCATTACAGTATTACCGACCGAGCCGATCCTGAACCGACTGTACCTACAGCTGCTAAATAAAGATTCCTTATTATTGTTTAATCGATTATTTCACTCCTTTCTTTTACTTACATCATCCCGCGGAAAGGTTTAACAGTCCGAGTGTCTTTACGCTGTGGGTAGAGACTCGCGGTAGAGACACGCCGTGATACCAGCAGTCCGAATGTTCTACGATGTGGGTAGAGACTCGTGGTAGAGACACGCCGTGATGCCATCAGTCCGAGTGTTCTACGCTGTGGGTAGAGACTCGCGGTAGAGCACGCTGCACAAGCGCCACCTTAAGTGCACGTTTGCTCTTGCGTGACATTTTAATATATATAAAATTACATTCACTGAATAATTAGTCTAAGAAGTTAGTTTATAAAATGTTGATTAAAACATACTTTACAAACAAAATCGAGTTTTGATTCCAAGCGTTGAGTAGTGTAATGATTAAAGTTAAGGTTAAGGTTAAGGTTTAGGTTTGTAATCATACCCCAAAGAGCGCTTGTTCGACACCCATCAGGAGTCGACCGCCAATGTTTTTGTTTATGAATGGAGGAAAATTTTTTTACGTGTTTTATTTACTTGCGGAAAATAGCAAAGCCTACGAACATCGATATGAATGCGATTCTATTGACGATGAAAACGTTCATCAGAGCGCTGCAATGCAAAACAAATATGGCCGACAAGGGTAGGCAATTTTTGCTTGTGTTATATGGACAGTACAAGAAAAATTTAAAATTAATACTATTGAAGAGCAATAATAATGTTAGCTTTACGTCTCAATCCAGTCTGTGACTTTACGAAGGCTACACCATTATCTCAGAAGGAAAGTCCCCAGGTGTCCCCGCCCGATTTCAATAATACTGAGATATGTTATAGTATATCAAAAAATAAAAGACAGGTATTTTTTTATCCGCGGATATGCACTCTAAGGGCGTGAAAACCACCCCCGAGAGTCACCCTTAAATTCACATATTCTTCTATATCTTCAGTTCTCTTCAACATTTTTCAATAAAACAAAATCAAAGAGAATTGTCACAAGAAACGCAACAAAAGTATTTAGACTTCGATAGTACGGGTTGCAACCCTTAAATTTAATAAGGGAAAAACTACATTTGTCAAATATTTTTTACGTCTAGAATCTTACAGATCTGTTACAAAATATAAAGAAATGTTTTTCTAATACACCATGACAAAAAAAAGTTGACGTGTTTCGGTATTTTCGCATAATCTTTTATTATGGGGGTGAACTACCTCTAAATCGTACTATAAAGCAATACAGACAAATAATACATTGAATGAACCCATGTTTTTGATAAAATTGTAATGTTATAGAGCATTGAAAAGTAGGAGATACTTATTTTTTTATCGGATAATATTCACTTTTAAAGAACGATAACCACCCTCGAAGTCGACTCCAAAATCACGTTTCTTTCAATATCTTCGGTTCTATTTGATATTTTTCAATAAGTAAAAATAAAAAAAATCGTAAATCAAACAACAGAACTGTATAGGTTTAAAATTTTGAAGGTTGAAAACCTTATATTTTATAGTGGTAAAAATAAATTTTCCAAGTATATTTTTATCGATAAACGCCAAGTCCGTAAATCCTAAGCCCACAAACCCTAAGCCTACAAACCCCAAACCTTCCTGTCCACAATTCCCACACTCACGAATCCCAAACCCCTAAATTTAAATACACAATCTTTAAACCCCAAACTCTAAATCCCAAAACCACATACGCTCGAACCTTAATCCCACAAATTCCATACCTTAAACCCCGAATGCACATACTCAAAAACCCTTAACCAACGACTCCTAAACCGCAAAGCCCAACCTCACAAATTAACAAAGCCATAAATTTATTTTTTATTGGAAAATTATAGACTGAAAACAGTTATTTGTTTTCCAAGAAGTGAATAAATAAAAGTTTACAGACTTATTGAAAAATATCAAATAGAACCGAAGATATTGAAAGAATCGTGATTTTGGAGTTGACTTTCGACGGTGGTTATCGTTCTCTAAAAGTGAATATAGCCGATAAAAAAATTCGTATCACCTACTTTTCAATACTCTATAACATCACAAATTTATCAAAATCGGGGGTTCATTCAACGTATTATTTGTCTGTATTGCTTTATAGTACGATTTAGGGGTAGTTCACCCCCATAATAAAAGATTATGCGAAAATACCGAAATACGTCAACTTGCTTTTGTTATTGGGTATTAGAAAAACATTTCTTTATATTTTGGTAACAGTTCTGTAACATTCTAGACGAAGAAAATACTCGGACAATGTAGTTTTTTCTCTATTAAATTTAAGGTTTGCAACTCTTACTATCGAAGCCTATACACTTTTGTTGCTTTTCTTGTGACAATTCTTTTCCATTTTCTTTTATTGAAAAATGTTGAAGAGAACTGAAGATATTGAAGAAAATGTGAATTTGTGGGTGACTTTCGGGGGTGGTTTTCACCCCCTTAGAATGCATATCCGCCGATAAAAAAAAATACTTCTTTTATTTTTTGATGTACTATAACATATCTCAGTATTATTGAAATCGGAGGGGGACACCTTGGGTCCTTTCCTTGTCAGTGAAATCTCCATTGTTTCACTTTTCAATTATAGTATTCACAGTCTTCTATAATATTAACACGTTACCTTACAATTTTATACTTTATTTATTTCTTTTTTTATTAAAAACTGGTCGACTCCCGTCTATCGCTATTGTTTATAGCCTATCCATGTCGACCATATTTATTAGTTCGTACTGTGATCATTCGTGTCGCATGTTATTTTTAAATCGCGAATATAATATTCAGAGCTTTGATAATGCGATGAATTATAAATAATATATTTTTTTCGAGGGAATATCGACCTCGATTACAGTTATGTCGAGGTGGATGCGTGGCTCGATTTACCCGAAATTGAGGTTAAATCGAGATAAATCGACTTGAATATCGAGGTGAATCGACCTCGATGTTTTTAACCAGGTAAAATGATACATTTTATGGAATTACAAAATTACTTATCATTACACTTATTACACAGGTACTATGGTCTGACTTTTGGCGAAAATAACACATGGATTTACTTTTTAAAAAATGTGCATCCTAATGTAAAAATTTTTCATAAACAGGATGCACAAGGACCATTATACAATACAAAGACATGGACAAATATTACAATAAGGTATGAAATATTAGGAATAGAATAAAAATATAGAACTATGCTCTTACAATGAAAATTATTACTAATAGAAAATACTTTAATAAAGATGGATCGATCGAAGTATATCAATATTTCGTAATGGCACCCCGATTTTCAATTACGAGCATACAAGTCCACTTATCTTTTACTTTTTTTCACTTGCCGTGGATGCTGGTGGATGGGTGACTTGGGCTGCCAATTGCATTCCAGCAGGTAGTTCGCGGATGCTTTGCTCTGAAAGCTTAAAATAACTGCGCGTTAACTCTGCACTGAAAAATCACAAGTTGTGTAATAAATGTGATTTCTTGTCCTCAGATATTGACGGAGAGGCGCGGGATGGTGGCTGGTCTGAGTGGGGACCCTGGGCCTGTAGTGCTAGCTGCAATGGTGGCGTAGGTACGCGAAAGAGAGTATGCAACTCGCCGGAACCCAACGTGAGAGGGGAGCCTTGCTTGGGACCTAGTGAAATGACAGGTCGTTGCAATACCATTGTTTGTGGGGATATTACAGAAGGTACCTCTATTTCAGTTTTGAACCCCTTTCTTATTTTAATTACTTTCTTTTACTATTGAACTCAATTGGGTAACTATAATTTTAATTGTTGCACTATAATCAGACCGAGAGGGCTGTTTTTAGCTACACTGAGAAAAATGAATACTGAAGGAAAATAGAAAATTGCACTTTCGTGATTTCAAACAGACGTGTTTCTCTTTAAAAATTACAGAGTTTCTGCTTCTGGTATAAAATAACATTTCTTCAATAAGTGAGGTCTATTAGTTTAGGTTCCCTATTGAAAATCTTCGATTGACCAAGTCAGCATCGTCAGCACGCGACGGCCGAGCAACCACGATCAGGTAGATATTCAGGTGGATATTTAAGTACTTATTTATTAGAAATTTGTATATATTGTGGCCACCATGGATGTTATCATCGGGATGACAACATCTAATCTGCGGGAATAAGATAAGTTATTTACGTTTTAACAATTTTCTGAATAAATAAAAAAACGCTAATATGTAAATAGATTAGCTTAGGCACCCAGATTAGGTGTTATCATCCGGATGATAACACCTATGGTGTCCTAATATTCACGAATTCCTAATAAATAATTACCTAAATATCCCCTTGGATATCTACCTGGATATTGTAACATGCGTAAGAATGACCATAAAGAGTATGGAATCTGAAACTGACTCATTAGTATTAAAAAATAGTAAAACTTGAAATTTAATTTTCCTTCGAGATAATTTATTATAAAACCGTAATCACAGCTGATTAATCATATTTTTTTTCGTTATAATAGATTAATTAATTATAATGGAAATTGAAAATTAAAGAACAAATCAGTTAAAAAAACTAAAATATAATGGTGCAAGAAAACGCAAAAATTCATACATGTATATATAGTAAATAGTAATATTAACAACATGACATGCATAACAATTCAAATACAGTTATCCGATACGTTGTTCAAAATTGAAATCGCCTTTAAGTATTGTTTCGTCCAAGAGAGTATTAAATAATAATGTACGTTGTTGATAATAATAATGAATTATATTAAATTTCAACTGGATACAGTAATCAGACTTCAGAAGCACGCTCGCGTAACTTGCTGATGGCTCAAGGCTCGCCCTTCATCTGCCGAGGTAAAAACCCGACTATCGCTTGCTCGCGTTATGTACACCCGGAGCGCTATCTGACTCTCATGCTTACCCGACTTCATTACAATGCTTCCCCGTTAATTCAAAAAATACATTGCGTAGAATTAGAAATCAAGCTTTTGAGATTTCTTCCAAACTCTTGAAGAACACCCCAGACTAACTAGGGTGTCGCCTACTTTTAGTCGAATTAACTCGCTCTCAAAAGTGACAACAGTAATGCTTGCATTTTTAACTGTCTGCTCCGGAACGCTAGCATTCTCGCTTACATTACTTTCGCTATTATACACATCTAATGTGCTGTTGTTTACCATTGCATCTGTCGCTGGTATGTATTCGGTTGCTCGCTTTACGTTAACTTTCTGCGCCTTAGAAGCGAACTTATTCGGAACTCTACTTTTAACAGGCTCTTCGACGTATAGCTTGATTTGGTCGACATGATGCTTACACACTTGATTAATTTGCGATTGCATATCATATATTACTGGCCCTAATTACGTGTCATAACAGCATCAGATTTATTAAAATTTACGTTCCTGTTTCGCCTAAAACAACAAGTTTTGTTTCATTTGGATGAGGTCGACCTTTTATGGCACTGACGGTTTCAGTGCGCTTAAATGCGTTCACAATGTACGCTCCACTTACAACTCTGGATGCATCCTGTTGTATAACGCGGCGTGGTACGGTACGGAAATAAGTATGTGTTAAGTTCGTAGGGAATGTATAGGAGGTGGAGCTCACGGGCGAATGATCGACACCAGGCTTAATATTAATACTCAGACTAGACTTTTATTCAATAAAACTTTAGAAGAAAACTATAAGCTCGGCTCGTGCCGAGCACATGCGGCAGAGCTGCTAGCTAGAGCAGGAAGAAGAATCTCGCTGCTCCGTTCCGGTTCGCCACAGGTGAGGGGCGCGCGGGGGCGCGCAGTCTGCTTCGAATCAGTAAACCTCGTGCGGGCTTAGCCTCTGCTTGCGCCGAGAGCTCGGTTCGTGCGCGCATCTCGGTATTGCCACAGCTACTCTCCCCCCAGTGACCAGCGCGGGGAGCGTTGGAAACGAAACATGTCGTTGCGGCTGTGTGTGTGGCTGTGAGTGTGGCTGCGAGTGTGGCTGCGAGTGTGGCTGCGAGTGTGGCTGCGAGTGTGGCTGTGATGTATGTAGATTCTGCTGTTGCTGTTGCTGTTGTTGTGATTGCTGCTGTTGCTGTTGCTGTTGCTGTGATTGCTGCTGTTGCTGTTACTGTTGCTGCTGTTGCGCCTGTGGCGGTGGTGTTGGAGTGGCTGGTTCTGCTTCGGAGCTCTCTAAGAATGCTGGCTTCAGCTGGTCCGTCGTGACCGGCTTTTTTTCCCCGTTGATGTCAATGATGTAGGTCCTGTCGTTGAGGCGATTTGTCACGCGGTGTAAACTAGTGTAGGACGATTCCAGCGGCTTTCGAATGCTGTCTACGCGCTTGAACACCTGACTGCAAGTGCGCAGCTCCCTGTAAAAGAACGGGTGGAAGGCTGTGTGTCTCGAGGCTGGTACCGGCTTGATGCTGCGGAACAGGTGGCGTAGACTGCTGGCAAACGATGATGCGTCTGCTGGGGCCGCGGAAGTGACGAAAAACTCGCCTGGAAGGCGCAGGGTTGTTCCGAATAGCATCTCCGCCGGCGAGGCTTTGAGGTCTTCCTTATGAGCCGTGCGGAGGCCAAGAAGAACCGTGGGCAGCGCGTCTGTCCATGCTGGCATACTGTAGCGAAGGGAGGCCTTGAGAGTGCGGTGGAAGCGTTCCACCATCCCATTTGATTGCGGGTGATAGGCCGTCGTTCGACAGATTTTTATGCCCAGAATGCGTGCGAGCTCCGTAAACAGCGACGACTCGAACTGGGCGCCCCTATCCGAGGTAAGGTAGACGGGCGTGCCGAAGGTGGCGATCCAGTGATCTTTGAGGGCCTTGGCTACGGTGGTGGCTTGCATGTTTCGCTGTGGGCCACCAAGTGAAGCGGTCGATTACTGTTAGGCAGTACTGCATGCCTTTTACCAGCGGCATCTTGACTAAATCCACGTGGATGTGGGAGAACCGGTTGTCCGGCTCGCTGAAGCTCCCTAGTGCCGCTTGGTTATGCCTGCTCACCTTGGAGCGCTGGCATACTTCGCAGTGCTGTGCCCAGGCGCGAGCGTCGCGTCGAATGCCGGGCCAGACGAACTTGAGAGCGATGGCTTTGGCGGAGGCTCTGATGCCTGGGTGTGCGAGACCGTGGATGACGTCGAAGGCCTGGCGTCGCAGGGCTGCGGGCAGGTAGGGCCTGACGATTCCATTATCTGTCGAGCATAAAATGTCTTGGCCGTCGATGGCGACGTTTTGTACATTTAGGCTCGTGTGGTTGAGAATGGCTGGTAGCTCGTCATCAGCGGCCTGGGCTTCGGCGATGGTCGCGGCGTCCAGCGTTGTGGGCATCGAGATGGTCTCGACTGCGGCTGGTTCGTGGATGATGAGGTTGCCGTCGAGGGGGCGTGACAGAGTGTCAGCGACAGTGTTGTCCACCCCTCGAGCGTGCTCGAGCTTGGCGTTGAATTGTAAGATTGCGACGGCACGCTCATATGTGCGCGCGCAGTCGCGAAATTCAAGCGGCCAAGATAAGACACGCTGCGAGCGCGAGCGAAATCGTGCGTACAGCGGAACCAGCGTTGCCTAGCAACGTTGGTGACGTCACACCGCTACCGATCGCCGCCGATTTGAGAGCCTTTATAACGCGGCGTAAGCTCTTAAATCGACAGTATTCGTCTCGTGCTTCAGGCGTGTAAGGAGCTCCTTCACGCTTGAAACTCCTAGAGTCTAACCGAACCGACTATCTGGTGCCCCAGTAGCCGAATTGGAAAGACTCGGACGAAATACCCTTATGGCCAGGGTTAGGCCGTTACACAGGTGCTCCTGGTGACGGCATAACCATCGAACCCCATCGTTCTGGCTAGTTCCAAGGCGCCCCTTGAGCTAGACAGAACCTGGGGTAAATTGAGCCACCCCGCTATACGTTTCCCCTTTAATCACTGCGCTGGCGCTCCAGGCAGTGAATAAAGGCTAACGTGGCAACTTCTTCCCCTCCACCTCTGGTGCCCCAGGGTGAAAGGGAAGAGAGTCGACCAGTGACACGTGAGGCGCTCCTCCGTGCACGCCAACGCCGTACGCTCGATAAACCGCCGTTTCGGCATACAGTTAGACCAGATATCCGCGTTTTTGTGAAATGTCGGTAACTGAGGTGCCCCTCGTTACCAACGCTGGTAAGAAATCATCGTAGAGACACCGCGTCTGGACTGGTACCTTAGTTAGGACCACCAGAATCCGAATCCGTAGGGTGTCAGTAATTGGGTCACCGTGTCCCAATTACTGGATTCACCCATATTCGTGTATAGAAGCTTCGCCCGAGTACATATGCCTTATTCGCGCTAGAATAGCTTATCGGAATAACGTACTGGCCGCATAAATGTAAAACTAAACTGAGAATCGACGATAATTACAACTTGTCATATTTTTTATTTTGTTTCAGATATCTCTAAATGTCCTCCTCCACCATCTATGGAATAAATACTTTATTTTTTATTACTTTTCATAAACAGTTGTACTATTTATTCACGAGTTCACCCCTTCCCTAAAAACCCTGGTATACTCGAGCATCCGGGGGAAGGTCTTAACGTTACAAGATGAATTCGAGGTGCCGAGCCTGTCGTGGCGATGCTTTATCGGCTCGCTGGTTCGAGGCGTAGATGAGCGGCTTGTGGTCCGTAAAAATGGTAAACTTCCGACCCTCGAGGATGCGTCGGAAATGCTTCACTGCCTCGTAGATAGCCAAGAGCTCTCGATCATAGGTGCTGTAGCGTCGCTGTGTCTCGTCGAGCTGCCTCGAGAAAAACCCAACCCTAATGGTCGCCAGTCGCCTTCAGGCTGTTTTTGGTTCAGTACTGCGCCGATTGCCGTGTTTGAGGCATCTGTCCGTGACGCGTCGGCGTTGAGAAACGTGGTGCAAGCTGCGTCGGCGAGGCTGTCCCTGCAGCGGTAAAACGCTTGCTCTGCTTCCGGCGTCCAGTCGATTGCCTCTTTTTTGGTGCGGCCTCTGGTGAGGTCGTGCAGTGCTGCCTGGAGTTCTGCCGCGTGTGGAATGCAGCGCCTGTAAAAATTTGCCATGCCCAAAAATCTTCTCAACTCCGAGGTGTTGGTGGGCTGCGGGAACTCCTGGATGGCCTTGATCCTCTCCGGCGGGGGCTGCACGCCTTCCTTTGACACCTGGAAGCCCAGGTAGAGTACCTGCGGTGCGCCGAAAGTGCATTTTTTACGATTGATGCGCAGCTTGGCCTCCCGGAGCGTCTCGAAAAGTTGGCGGAGGTGTGATAAATGCTCGTCCTGGCTTGACGATGCGACGAAGATGTCGTCGATGTACACCTTGGCGAACGGGAGGTCTCGGAGCACGTGGGCCATCGTACGCTGCATCGATTGCGCGGCGTTGCGCAATCCGAGAGAGGTGCCAAGGAACTCCTATAGGCCGAAAGGCGTCGTGACGGCCGTTTTCTCCACGTCTTCCTCCGCTTTCGGGATTTGGTAAAACGCCTTTTGCAGATCTACCGTGGTGAAGACGTTACCTCTTCTGTATCAGGTCCTCTATGATGGGCAGCGGGTATCGGTCCGGGATGGTGCATGCATTGAGCCGACGGTAGTCCCCCGTGGCACGGAATGTGCCGCCTTGCTTGGGCACCAGGTACAGCGGGCTGGCCCATTGGCTGCTAGAGGGCCTAATAATGCCCTTGTTGAGCAGATCCGCGAAAATCTCCTTCGCCGCGTGGAGCCGTTCGCCTGAGAGCCGGCGATAGCGCTCTGCTACGGGCGGGCCCGTAGTGATAATTTTGTGTGTCACTGGCAGTCCCAAGTGCTGGATCGGGCTCGTGCTGCTCTCGAAGAGGTCCTCGTACTCCGCGAGCAGGGCCTTGTAGCGCTGCTCGGTGCCACTATCGAGGTCGCTGAAAGGCCTGATGGATGCGACCGAATGGAGTTTGGCGTGGTCGAGCATACCTGGAGCTGAGAGGCCGGTGAGGGGGTCCATGAAGCGTGCTTCGCGGAGGTCTGGGAGCAAGCCGTGCTCGACCAGAAAATCCGCGCCTAGGATGCCGTGTGGCACGTCGGCGACGATGAAATTGCATCTGAAGTCCCGGCGAAGGCCAATGTTGAGCTCGAGCATCTCTGAGCCGTACGTGCCGATCGGCGTGCTGTTGGCCGCATACAGGGTGCGTGGCTGCCTCTGGCGATTCCCTCGTACCGCGGTCCTTGGCAGCAGTGATGCTACGGACCCTGTGTCCACGAGGAAGCGAAGTCTTGTGCACGCCGCCTACGTCAGACGTGTGCCTATTCGTTTCCCTGGTGCTGTGAAGTGCTGCTCGACGGTGCACCTGAAGAATTCCTAAAAGCACACGGGAGCGTGCAGCGCCACGCGCTGGCGCCGTGCTTGGCGTGGTACCAGCAAAAGCCGTTCGCGTTTGCTGAATATCGTCGTCTGCTGTCCGAGCGGTCCCTCGAGTGGCTGGAGAATCTGCCTCTGGGGCGGCCGGAAAACCTCTCTCTAGAGCGTGAGCGCTCCTCCATGCATTGGCGGTTGCACGCGGCGAGCTGGGCGACGGCGGCCTTGAGGGCCATGATCTCTTACACGAGGTCCATTTGCTGCTGCTGCGGCGGGCGATAAGGTTGGTGTGAGGCTGCCGCGACTGATTCAACGGTGCTTGTTTTTTCGATCAGGCGATCGGCGACTTCAGCTAAGCCGGCGACGTTCTCTCTCTAGGTGATGCGGAGAAGCATGGCGGCGTTCTCCGGTAGCAGGTCCAACCATTTTACCTTTAGCGCCGCGTCCCTGATTGTGTCTCCAGCGAGCGCCTTCATTTCGCGCCAAAGGGCGGATGGTTTCCGGTCACCGACTGGTAGTCCGGTGAGCACCTTTAAAATTTGTTTCTCGGCGGAATCTGTCGTGCGCGCTATGATGGCGTCCTTGAGCGCTCTGTATTTGTCGGCTGCTGGAGGATTGCCGATGATATTGGTGGTGTCATCAACCGTCGTTGGATCGAGGGCTGCAACAACATAATTATGTTTGAGCGCGTCATCGACTATATTATGCGTCGCGAATGCGGCCTCGACTTGGAGGAACCAAATGTTTGGTTTGGCTGGCCAGAATTTTGGCAAAATCACTTTTGCGGCTGGCTGAGCCATGATGGCGTCGTCGTCGTGAAACGCGTCTTCTTGCGGGCCGTCGAGGGCTACGTTGGCGAGAGCTTTCCTGAGTGTCTCGATTGGTTCGTCGGCGAGCGTGGTGCCGTGCGCGGGAAAAACGAGCTCGCTATCAATCACGTGGTCGCTGGTACCGGTGCCTGCCACGTGCCGTTGCGCGGGAAACTGCCTGTTTCCGGCTTGCTCTGGTTGCGTCGAGAAAAGCTTCCGGCTCACCTTATCGTGTTCACCAATTTCTGCTGATGGTTTCTGCGGCGTGTGCTGCGTCCTGCTCGGTGTCGAGAACGAATCCGTGGGCGAGAGAGAGAGAGGCTGCTGTCCGATGTCGGTGGCTGCTGCGAGCACGGTCTCAGCCGTGCACAATGGCGGTGGTTGTTCACTAACCGATAACGATGCGCGCGGTTACGGCGTACCTGGGGCTGATTGGCAACGAGGCGGCGGTGGTAGCTGCTGGCGTGAATGCTGGTTTTCGGAGGATCGGCGTCGACTGCGACCAGAGGCGGCGATTTGGTCCGACGGGAGCCGGCGTCCTCGACCGCGATGCGGAGCTGTTCCTTTGGCTAACCCGGGGCTGCAGTTGCGATCTCGTAATCGCGGGTTTTCCTCTTCGTCGTCGGTTGAGGTGCTGCGACGGCCTCGGCCGTGTGTTGCGTGCGAGCGGAGCTCCGTGGTCCTGCATGTTTGCCGCGGCGAGTTGCTCCGAAAATCCTTGTGAGCACTGAGCACCGAAACCTTCTTGAAGACCACTGAAATATTCTTTTCAGGGTCACCACTGTTAAGTTCGTAGGGAAGGTATAAGAGGTGGAGCTCACGGGCGAATGATCGACACCAGGTTTAATATTAATACTCAGACTAAACTTTTATTCAATAAAACTTTAGAAGAAAACTATACTCGGCTCGTGCCGAGCATATGCGGCAGCGTTGCTAGCTAGAGCAGGAAGAAGAATCTCGCTGCTCCGTTCCGGTTCGCCACAGGTGAGGGGCGCGCGGGGGCGCGCAGTCTGCGTCGACTCAGTAAACCACGCGCGGGCTTAGCCTCTGCTTGCGCCGAGAGCTCGGTTCGTGCGCGCATCTCGGTGTTGCCACATATGCACAACGTATCGTGCCTTGACAATTTACTAGACCTCAGTACTTTAAATTTAATCTTAAACGCTCTTACAGCATTTTCCATCGCGCCATTGGAGGCAGGGTGGTAAGGAGCAGTTTTGTGATGTTTAACAATCTATTGTTTAAGAAAATTTTGAAATCGTTCTTAAGTTAACGTTGAACCGTTGCCACTTACTAACACCTCTGGTAAACCCCAAACGCAAAAATAGTCCTTTAAGATTTTGATCGTTCTCTTTGCTGTAATGTTCGTCATCTCCCTTACGTCGATCCACTTTGTGATACGAGTATCGTGCACATAAGGAGGATGTGATCCTCGGCTACTGGAGTCCCGGTGTCCACCTAAAACACTGAATTCGCTCATGAGAAAACATAATAGTAGGAAGGGAGAGTGAGGTTAGGACTACAAAATCAATGGGAGAGTAGAGTAGAGTAAAAATAATTTATTTGAGACCAACCCCATTTGGCCTAATTGTGTTACAATTGCATATACAATATAGTTAGCAAACAATAACAAAAGTAATTAAATGTAGTAAAGAAATTAAAACAAAACAATAAATAAAGATTTGCTCTCTGTGAACAACCTGCAGCATCGCCGAGAAGAGGTATCCAAACACCTTGCTAACCGTAGGCAACACTTGTTTTTTTATAGGGCCCTCCTGCAGCGACACACACGTGACACACGCAACGACGACGATGCAGGCCGACTAGTGCAAGTATGCACTTCGGCCCAGGAAGGAGGCCAGAAGTCGAGGCACTCCTGATGGCCAGCGACGAGGACACGGTGGGACGTCGCCCCGACACGTACTTTCCCCGCTTTGAGGAAATGTAGCGAGGAAACGGCGCACACACGCACGCACAACACTGGTGCCGACGCCGGGCGCAAGAGATGCCGAAGAGGGTGTCGCCACCCGCCCGCACTTGAAAAAAACACGACGGACGGCGAAGGAAGTACGCGCACGACCTCGACAGCGTCCACGAGACGAACCACCAGTAATGCGAATTAATAGCGACCGGGATACGCGATGAACGAAAGCTAGCGGCCCTTTGCAATGCCGCCAGTAGAGCGAGAGAGACGGACGAACGGTGCGAAGAGAGACTTGGTGATAGCGCGTTAGGGAGCGTTATGTAAAAATATCTATATAGGAATTGCGCGACGAGATTCGAATGGCGCGCGCTATGGCCTGACCCAGATAAAAATCTAGGCCAGCCTTGGGAGCCAATCATCGACAAGGATCAACTTTATTTACCATAGAAGTGAGGGAAAGTGCCTCTAGGTTTCCGAAAAGGAATAAGTTGATCAAATTTCGAACTAAGTGAGTGAATTTTTGGACCTGACAACGACCATTGAAGCGACAGGAAAAAGAATAGAAATAGAACGAGTGCGACGAAGACAAAGCATCTGGAGAGGACTGATGCGACAAGTGAGCTTCCGAAAAGAAGACACTTGCTGTCTAGAGCTCAAAGTAGAAGCACGCGAATTTCGGCAGCATTATAACCGCCTATCAGAAAAATCATATTCTTGTGGGAAACCATCAGCGACGAGAGCAAGATATACAATAACCAGCGACACCCGCCACCCATAATCAGCGACGAGGGGATTATTGTAGAGAGTTTGAGAGAGAAGAAAGATTGTTAGAGGGTTTCTTCAGTCGACCAGGTTTCGCGACGGTGAGTGGGCCAGACAGGCGCCATTATTCTCGGTTCTTATTGAGTGCGTTGTTTACTGCGTGAGCACGGGGTGTGCTCTAATTAAATTAAACTCATTTCGCTACTTGGAAATTGACGGCGACGGTGTGGGTTGCGACGCGAGCCTCGTGGCGGAGACAAACATAGCGCCGCGAAGATCTAGCGACAGACACGATTTAGTATATACAGCAATAGGCAATAAATTTTTATTTACTGTTTACATTAAATTCAAGAGAGTTATTATTGAGAGTTCGCCTACTGCCTTCTCCCGTTCCCTGAATTCAACTAATTATACACAGGCCCACAAAAAAAAAGTTTCCTGCGCGGTAGACCAGATCACGTAAATTTAATGTTTCTGAGGTCGCTAAGTCCGAATCCGTAGTCCATTTGACCTGGTCACGTCAGATCAAGGTCAGAAGAAGGTCAAATTTAGAAAATGTATCATATAATTCAGGTGTTTTGCGTAGTAAACTATATAATTTCGTTAAAATGCGCCATGAATTCCATGTGTTTTTTTCCCGCTGAAAACAAATCCGCAACCCGATTAACCCCTACACGACAGAATTTTTTTCTAACCTCAAGAAATTCCTCAAAATATACTAAAACCATCAAATACATTGCTTTATCTGTAAAACTATCTCTAAAATCCCATAAACACTTAATCTCACGACCCTTAGATACCTCAGGACCTTACCTCAATAACCATATTACCCAATAAAATCCTATTATCCCATAACCCGCTAACTCCATAACCTAAGACAATCTGCTCTTCCTTACTCTTTTATCCTCAAATGACCTGTGAAGTGGATTGCGTTTGCGCTTTTTACTATTGTCAGTGTTCTCTCTTTTTAATGTCCAACAGTAGTCAGCCATCATATGTGCATTCCACCTACGCTGATAACGTCTTTCCATTTCCTTCATATCTTGATGAAAGCGTTCTCCTTGTTCTTCGCTGTAATCCCCAAGATTTTGTGGGAAGTTATCAAGATACGAATCGAGAAAATGCAACTTGTAACTCATCAAATAGCCCAATTTTTCATAGTTTTTGAGCATTTCGACTACCAATTCCCTATAGTTTCTACTCGTGTCATTACCCAAACAATTTTCAACTAAGCTTTTAAAGCTCAGCCATGCAGCTCGTTCTTTCTCGGACATTGTATTAACGAATGATTCATCTCTTAATAACTTACGAATTTGAGGTCCTTGAAAGATACCTTCTTTCAATTTTGCACTAGATAAAGCTGTAAATTGTTTAACCAAGCAAGTGAAACATTGTCCTTCCTTATCCAAAGCTTTTATATATTGTTTCATTAAACCAAGTTTTATGTGCAAAGGAGGAAGGAGAATCTTTGAAGGCTCAACCAAGAGTTTGTTTATGATGTTCATAGATCCAGTTAGCATTGTTACTCGAGCTGGCCTATCTTTTTTAGTATAATGACTACTGCGATCTTGCCTGTCCCACAGGCACAGAAAGCATGAAAACTTCGTAAATCCAGATTGCTGACCCAGAATAAGTGTGAGTATCTTAAGATCCCCACAAATCTGCCAATTGTGTTCTGTGTATTTAATCTTATTCAAACCATATCAATATTTTCATATTTTTCCTTAAGCGTTACCGAATGGGCTACGAGTATAGGAGCATACACATTTGTATTATGTAATAACACTGCTTTGAGGCTTCGTTTAGATGAATCTATGAATAGCCTTCAATCATTGGGTTCGTATATATTCTCTTTTAACTCATTCATGAGACCATAAACATCATTGCAATACACCAAGTTTCCTTCTTCACTAAAGTATTTTCGGAAAGGCTCATCTCTATTACGATAAAATGAAACTTTCGTTCCTTTGGAGAGCATATTTCTTTCTTTTAGTCTTGAAGCTAGCAATTTTGCTCCATCTTTTGGCAGCGCAAGGTCTCATTGAACGTCCGTATTGTGGTATCTTTTTCTGTGGGTACATACTCTTCCTGATCTTCATCACCCTGACGTGACCGGGTCAAATGGACCACGGATTCGGATTCAGCGACGCCAAAAACATTCATGTGGTCTGGTCTACCGCGCAGGAAACATTTTTTGTGTGGGCCTGTCATTATTATTTGCAACGCGCCATAGTCGAATAGCGACGACTGGAAGGACGAGCAGCAGTGCAGCAGAAAACAAAGGGGCGACAAGCGCAACGAGGGCTCGGACGTTTCCACCGAGCCGCTCAACGGAATCTCCTCTAGTAGAGAGTTTCGTTTGTTTCTTTGGTATTTGAATCTAGCCGGGTACCTGAGTAAATTCGTCGCTTGACACGAATGTGTCTGGCACCTTTAAACAAATCATAGGCGACGAGTGTCTGTGACCAGGAAACCTCGTCAAGGTTAGTAGAGTATTTTATATATGTATTAGTAGGGATTACAGGTTGACCTTTGGACCCGGGACGAGTGGTGCATCACAACTTAGAAATCGCATAGGTGATTACTAGGTACATATAACCATTGATCAGACCGAAAAAATCTACATGAATTTATTTCGTAGGATCTTCAGGCCACTTCCACACATGCAAACCAGTTTTAGGCGGATTTTCTGCATTTTCTAAACAAATAGTACATGCCTTATCCAAATATTCTATATCCCTATCGAGGCTTGGCAACCATAAATATGACCTAGCCAAGGACTTCATTTTTACGATACCCAGGTGAGCGTTGTGAAGCTCATTTAACAAATCTGTCTTTAAGCTTTGGGGAATAATGATGTTGTATCCTCATAAGATACACCTTCGTTCGACCGTTAGTTCGTTTTGTTGCACCCTATATGCCTGAAATTCGTCGCGCATTTTTGATGGTCAAACTTCCTATAAAAATTTTAAAATTTTGCTTAAAACAGGATCCCGTAAGTCTCTTCTTGGACTACGTTATAATCGATTGATTTTATACCTTCCACACGACAACACTATTGTTCGTTCCTTTAACGTGCTTGATCGAGAAATCATACCCCGAAAGAAAGACGGCCCAACGCTGAATATCATCTTTCTTTCTGTCATCTGTGGCAATTCCTTTCTTTGGTCCAAAGATGAACGTCAGCGGTTTATGGTCCGTTTCTAACATAAAAGTTCTCCCATATACGTATTGTTGAAAGGTTTTGACGCCAAAAACTAACGCTAACGCTTCTCGATCTAGCTGCTAGTAGGTTTGCTCGGCTCCGGTGAGAATTCTCTTCATCCGCGCGTCCACTGACATTCTGAAACACGTGTGAAAGAACCGCGCCCAAGCCAACCGGAGACTCATCACAAGTGATCTTAACCGGTACGTCCGTCTAGTAATAGACTAAAACTTCGCCTTACGCTAATTTCTGCTTAGCTTTACTAAAAGCTTTCTCGTGCGTCCAATTCCATTAAACATTTCTCCTACACAATTCGTATAACGGACTTACTACTCTAGCATAATCTTTAATGAATTTAGAATAATAATTTAATAATCCTAAAAACGATTTCAACTCTTTTTAATTTCCTGGCATTTTTAACCGTATAACAGCTTCTATTTTATCCTTCGCAACATGCAAGCTCTCTCTTTCTATTTCATAACCTAAAAATTGCACGACTCTTTGACTGAATTAACATTTCGTTAATTTAACTGTTAAACCGCACTCCTCGAATCGCCTCAGGACTTCACGTAAAATTCATCATGCTCTTCTTGAGTTTTATTCGTCGCGTGAACATCATCAAATTAAACCATGGCACCTTTGATATTTCCTATAACCTTTTTCATTTCCTCTTGGGAATCTCCTGGAGAGATGCTATACCGAACACGAGTCTATCGTATCTGAAAAAATCTTTGTTTATCGATAGGTATTGTAACTAGTGGCTTAGATTGCGCTTAGATTGTTCTCTACTTCGAGGTAAGCGTGTGCTAGATCCAATTTTGTAAAAAATTTTGCTTTGCCCAGTTTCGTTGCCAAATCCATTACTCGTGGAATTGGGTGTCTATTGATCACTAGGTGTGGATTTTATAGTCACCGCATATTCTAACCTCACCGTTTCACTTAATTACGGGTTCAATGGGTGTTACCCAACCGCTCGAACAAACCTGCTCGATTACACTCGCTGATACCAATCTTTCTAACTCCTCTTCAACAAAACACGTCAAGTGAGCACCCTCAAAAACCAGGTGTATTAAGCTAGCAGATCACCAAACTGACCTCACCACCTAACCAGAACCTTATTTTGTTGCTAATTTATTGCTAATTTGTTACGCCCAAATTAAATTTATTGCTTTTCCCGTTTCTGAGAAACATGTGATCTGCTAGCTTAATATTAAGCGAGCAGTCCTTCTACCGTAACTTGGTGAATATGTGAGCTATCGGATTCGATCTTGCGCCATATTTTGTTACTAATTTGTTGCTAATTTATTATGCCGAAACTGAATCTGTTGCTCTTCCCGTTTCCGAGAATCGTGTGATCTGCTAGCTTAATATTAAGCCAGCAGACCATCTACCTTAACTTGGTGAATGTGTGAGCTATCGGATTCGCTCTTGCACCATATTTTGTTGCTAAATTGTTGCTAATTTGTTATGCCAAAATTGAATTTGTTGCTCTTCCCGTTTCCGAGAATCGTGTGATCTGCTAGCTTAATATTAAGCCAGCAGACCATCTACCTTAACTTGGTGAATGTATGAGCTATCAGAAGTTGCTCTGAGATGGTTATTTCAAAAACTGTAATATTGCAACCCTTAATTATATATAATATTACAATGTATCCCTTCATGGAAAACCGCTACTCCTACCACGGTTGAACTTTCCAAATCAGCAAATTTTAAAATAATGAAGAATTATCAGTCGCATGTTTTGTTGCAAATTTGTTGCTCTAACAATCAATGGTGATTAAAATTTTTGCCCCCACCATGTTGTAGATACCATGGTTACACTAGTGTAAGGTTTACGTTAGCACAGCCATGTCTCTTACTCCTGAATTATATTAGCTACCAAAACTTTGAATATACAGTATTTTGTTAAGAATTTGTTTAAAATGGATTGATCAGAAAATGCAATAATAAACCCTCGAAGGATAACCGTGGAAGGATAACCCCGAAGGATAACATTGCTTTAAATAGCAGTGCCAAAAAACCGCATTACACAAGCGATATTTTGCTTATTAAATTTTTTTACTCATGTATCACCGATGTTACCTTATACAATTTTATGAATGTAAAAGTCGCTACAAATAGTTTGTAGCACTTTTTCGTCACATCAGTGCAAAATAGTTAAAGAAACCAAATTTTGTACTATCTTAGGATTTCTAAAGCATATTTTCTCAGTAGTACACTGTGGAAGAGCTTTTCGTTCGAAAAAACGACAAAAATTAATATTTATGGCTATGGAGGAGTTTACTAATTTGTTGCCAGCAATTATTGAGATATCAGTGCAAAATAGTTAAAAAAAAAACAAATTTTATAGCATCCTATTATTTGTAAAGGTCACGTATTTTTATAGTATAGTGTGGAAGAGTTTTTCATTCGAAAAAACGACAAAAATTAATATTTAGGGCTATGGATGACTTTACGAATTTGTTGCTCGAGTTTGTTTGATATATAGTATCAACTTAGAGTTATCTATAAGCTTGATCTTAAGACGATCTTATAATCTGTGATCCAAATTATATAGTATCTAATGATTTCTAGAGCAAAAATTTAGTTCACAATAAATATTAGGCGATGGTTTGGGGTGTGGTCCTCGGTACAATTTTGAAAGTTTCAGATCTGAAAATAGATTTGTTTCTTAGATCGTCAATTTTCATGCAACTTGTGCTGCCCCGTCGATAAATGAATGAACTATAGTGTCCATTTCTAACTTGAAATTCTTTACCGGTTTGAGTCGGTATTCTACCAGGACCGTGATAGCCTATGGCCCCAACAAGCAAAAGCTCATAAGCTGCATACAAAGGGCTTCTTAATGCCTTATGAAGCTGCTCCAATTGAATTGTGTTATTTTTTCCTGAGCGTTATAAATTTGGAATATTATAACGTCGCCTAAAAGAATTTAAATTAAGTACACGGTGAAAATCTTCTCATCAATATTACAGAAGAATTCATTACAATATATCAGTAAAGGCCGAAAAATATATTTTTTCTATAGGTTAGGGTAGCTAACACAAGGTCTGGGCTGGCCAATTATTCTACCGTGGAGTATGTACTAATTTTCCTTATACATGCGCCTTAAGTATACCTTTCTCTCCCAGCACCCAGGCGACAAAAGTGCACTTTATACGCTGGTATAAGGAATTTTTTTATGTCTAATAGATTAAATTTTTTCTTATACAACCAATTTTATAATAATTTTGTTATATTTTTGTTAATTTCGCAAAAAGTACTAAAGTTTCTATAGACGCTCATATTTCTACTCACTTCTATTTTTTGAGTCATTATAGATATTACGATTTTAAGATACATTAACTCTTTTTAGCGTGAATGACATGTCTATCTCCATATATTTTATTAAATGCATGAATCCGTAAAGTAGGAATCTTTTCGACCCTAAGACATGTCCTTATGGATGTTCTGTCTAGGATGAGACGATGAGACATACTTGAAAGTTTTTAAATAAGTATATATTAACAAAACAAGATCATTCACACAATTTCAAAAGACTTAAAAACTCGTTTAAAAATTATTGATAAGTATAAATAATAGTTATCACTTTCTCTTAAAAAATCTAACTATTTCTTACAAAAATTTCACATATAATTGAGAAAAAAATAAAAAAAAATGTCAAGCACTTGAAATTTTTTATAACAATAACTAATTATACTTCAAACATGCCATATACTCAGTAATCTAGGATTACGATGGTAAAAAGGACAAGTTCTCAATCAAAACTTTGTCAAATTAATCTTCATATACTCAAAAAATTACTTTTAAACAAATTCAACTATTACCGGTTTCAATCTTCAATGCTATTATACTTATTTATAAAAATGTTTTAAAAAAATAACTAGATAAAGCTTGGTCCCATATAAAATATACGGCGCTAGTTGTCACTTTGAACGGTCCCTAAAAGCTTTAATTTTTAAGTTTAACTAGCTTTTGTATTTGATAGTTTAGCCAGAACATTCTTAAACAAAAAGAATCTGTATAATAAATAAACAAAATAAATAATTTGAGCACCTAAAGATTGTTCTGAAAATTCTTATTAAATATCTAAATATTTCACACTTATAGAAATCGATAAAAGGTTTAGTATTTAATATGCACATGTCAAAAGCATAGATTTTATAGCTGAGTAGAAATTGGTTGCATTTTCTGTACGTGTTTAAATTACCTATTATTGGTAATATACGCTATGAAATTAATTTTACGCATTTATCTAACATAATTCAAGATTACATTAAGATAAATATCGTATTTTTAGGCAAATACATGCTATATTAAGTTTTATAGCCCTTTTATATCAGTTGATTTTCTTTGATGAGTAGAAGTTCGGACATTCACTTTACAGCAGTGTAAATTTATAGTTATACTTATATTATTTATATTTTATATTTATATTATTTAGTCATAAAAATATAATTGGTTTTAATAATACACAGCCCGACGCTTTGTGTTCGAAGATTAACTTAGCTGTAGTTATAAGAATGTCCACGGAAATATGTAATTCGGCCCCCAACAGGACACCTTAGTTTATTCTAGAATTGTATGGAATATTTTCCAGAAATAATCAGCTGCCTAGACCAAAAGGAAACTGAAATATACCTTGTTAAAGTTCGAAAATTAACATGGGTAGTATATCTACCGCATGACGCACTTAGCAGGCACCAGTTTTTAATTAAGTTTATTCGTAACTGGATAGAAAAATAAAAGTGCTGCAGGTCTCATTCGAAAAAAAGCAGTTTTTATCTCTTAGAAGATTATTATAGGAGAGAAACTCAAAAGGGTGCGTTTTTTTCTGACAAAAAGACCTACAAGGATTGATCTGTAAAATTTAAATAGGATTATAAGCTTTTCGTAGAACGCAAAAAGACGTCAAATCGATATTTTTTAATTTTTCAATAACTGTTTGAAACGAGGTTTAAAAGTTTGTTTAAACGAAATTTTTTTGGCCTTACGAATTTTTCGTGAGAAACGCACACCTCTGATCTGTCTTTTAGTACACATCACTTAGATTTCGATCCTCCAGATGCCTATATTTGTTTTTGTTCATACTTTTAGGCATACTTTCTGTCATACCTTTTTCCATACTTTTACGCATACTTTCTACCATACCTTTTACCATACTTTTACCCATACTTTCTTACATACATACATTCATACATAATACATCTGAGTAGAGCTAAGAGTCTGTCTATATAGCAACCTAAGGCTCTCAGTCATCGTATATGAACTCTGCAGGAAGACATATATCCGAATTGGAAAAAATTCAAATTATCATGAACAAAGTATCCATATTTACAGTCATTATTCAAAAGTACCAGCAAAAAATACTGCAGTAATTTCTTAAAATTCTATTGTAATACAAATTTTTTGAAGTCCATAAATCGTGAATCAAGAGTCCCATATGGATATTCTTTTCCGATTGAGAACACTAAACCAGGGGATTAAGATCTGTTAGTCAAAGATTTAAGAATTTTTCGCTCACTCTTTGGGTTAAAACTCAATGTCGTTATTCGATTTTCAATTCAGAAACTGAAACCCGTGGGTAATAAAGTGTTAAAAATGTTTGTCAGCAATGCTTATGAATATATCAAAATATTATCTCGTATAGAAAACTAACGGACATTTACAGGGCTTTGTAACATTAGTGAACACAACTTGAACGTCCACGTTTTATTCAAATGTTGACTAGAAAACTTTCACCATAAAAAATTTACAATAGATTTCAAATAATCTAATAAAATATATTCTAATAGATTTCATATAATCAAAAAAAATAATTAACTAATAATTAGACATGCATGGTTCGTAAACTGCAGTGTCAAGCATCTGTACTACTAGTTCGGATATTCCATATTCTATAACCTTCGTAGAAGACTACATCTTGGTTTATACTTTGCTCGGAAAATCTGAACTCAATTTTCAAAATATGCAGCAGAATCCTTTTTAATGAGATTAATTATAAATTAATTAATTATTTTTCCACTTTTGAAAAAATAATTATGTCAGTTCGTACTCTACTTGGTTCTCGAGAAAAAAAAATAATGCAATGCTGAAAATATTCATCTACCGCAATTTATTATCCTCGATCTCAATTTTGTTGGCGATATCAACAAATTGAAAAAACAACACTCCGTATAGTCGGTATTCTCCGTAACCTTAAAAACACATTTTTCCGAGATCATCGAAGATCGGATCACTCGGCTCGCCGCTCGGTAACGTGACGACAACGAACCCAATTAGAACGGTCATTTTAACCAAAAATTTTACATTAATTCTGGTTATACCATTAACTTCTTATTACAACATAACTTAAATGAGACCTGCTGCACTTTTATTTTTCTATCCAGTTACGAAAAAACTTAATTCAAAAGTGGTGCGTGCTATGTGTGTGACGCGGTAGACATACAAGATTAGTAGAAGAGTTCCGAGTATAGCCAGATATCGATGTCTGTACATATACTACCCTTGTTAATTTTCGAAATTTACGGAGTTGCATCTAGTTTCTCTTTGGTCTAGGCAGCTGATTCTTTTTGAAAAATGTTTCTTATTTGATAATCTATACAATTATACAATAAAATACGGTGCCCTGTTGGGAGCCGAATTACATATATCCGTGGGCATCTTTCATAGAAACAGATCTGGAATAAATTAAAACTTTTTTCTCAATATTTTCAACTAATCAGAAAATATTTAAGCTGCTTATAAAGATATGAAGAAAATAAAGAATTACCTATTTCGGTTAGTTCAGTTTTTACACTATTTACAATGTTGCATTCCAGGCAGGTTCTATTGGACGCAGTGCAAAATTTTTCAATAAATAATTCGCTGTTGGAGTTTTTTAGTTCTACATCTTCTATTTGCACTCCGATTAATTGTTCTGTTTGAATCCAATTACTTTTATCGCATTTCGAATTTTCCATAAAGCTCAGTCATTTACGGAGTTGCTGGGCAAGCCAACCGGGACGCGTATACGTGTCGACGTAATATGATTCTTTTAGAAGTGGTGATTCCTGCACATAGAATATTTCTGACATTACTCATCCTCGTAAAAGGTACGAATGAGAACTTAAACCTTTTTCAAGTGTATCCAATATTAAATAAAAAAAAAGAAGTATTTAATGATTTCATCTGAAATGGAAATTGAAGTAAGTAATTTACACCATATTACTTTTACTTATGTCTTTAATATATCTTTATTTAGGGAAAAAGCACCTATGGTAGAGTACCTAAGGGTGATTAGCACAGTGACAAGCAAGTGTTTAATTAATTTTTTATTTATTGTTATCGGTGCAAATGATAAATGATTTCCATTTTTCATGATGGGAATCGCTCGATTTTTTTCCCACTGCAAAGAATCTTTTACATCCTGTTTTCGTGCTCCAAGATATTTTGCAGGTCGTTGATATATTGTTCTTTGGCTGTTTTTTGGTGTTTTATTCTTGATTTTATCTGCCTCATTACTATTAATATTTACACAATCGCGGCATACTCTTCGCTGGCCATATCCTTTTTCTTCCCCTTCTAACGCAGTAGAGCAAGTATCAAAATTGATATGTACATTTTTTTACAGTAGACACATTTATGTGCACCACTGGGCAAATTTCCAGCAATACAAGCAGGGTACTCTCTTGTATTTTCTGACACTTGTTTAGTGTTAGAGTGTTGCTCTTGTTCATCGTTAAGACTAGCTGCTGCTTTTGTTCGTACACGAGGATTTTCCAAACCTTTCTAATTCTCAACATCGTTTAAGGCTATCTGTTTTATAACAAAATCTTTTTTGCAACAGTGAAAACCCATTGCTTTCAACTTGATACTTTCCGAGCAATTTTTGTGTATTAAACTCATACATCCAGAGCATACAGTTGAAGTTGGAAAGGTTTTTTTTTTTTATTAGATCAGATTTAATCTCTTGGAGAGATTATTATGCTATATATTACATAGTGTTTATACATTTCCTTGTTGAGGTATTTACAAAGTCAGATTACAATTTTTAAAATAATTATACGTAATTGTACATGTTGCGACTGTGGGGTTCTGGAGTATGGTGAATGAGGAGAGTGGTAGGAAGAATTTGTTTTCACGGAGTCGTCTAATGAAGTCAATACGCTGTACATCAAATAAATTACATTACCATAGTACATGTTCGATCTCTTGTTCTGCATATCCGCATTGACACTTCGCGTTATCAATTACTTTGAATCGTGCAAGAGATTTATTTAGGTTCTAGTGTCCTGCTCGGCAGCGGTTTATTGTGGTTACAATTTCTCTTGATAAGTTTTTGTTGTGGTACCACGGATATTTTCTACAATTGGCGTAATATTTAAAGTAGTAAGCACCTTTGTTGGAAAGGTTAATTCCTTGGAACAGACTTCACATGTTTCATCAGTTTTTTTTTTTTTTTTTTTTTCATTATTTTTTACATTATTTTCATCTAAATCAGCATTTATAATCAGCATGCTTCCATTTAAATATTGGATGTAATCATCCACATACTCATCTACTCTAATTGGATGAGTATATTTCTTTTTAAACCGAAGCTTGATTTTATTTATCTCTCCTTCGGCTGGAGCACTTGCCGCTGGAATGCGACCAAAATAAAAATTTGGTTTTAAAATATTTCCCCATATCGAAAATAGCTTTAAATCTTTTTTTTAAATTTTTGATAGATCAATGTTTGGAAGATGATACACATTCACTGCTAATCCTTCTTCTTAAAAAAAGGTGGTACCTCCTGGTACAATTTTTCAGACGATTGTCCCCAATAATTAAACTTTAAATTGTTCAGTTCATCGCCTTCATCGCTAAATGGCGTATCGCTACCATTTGTCGCATTCCAATTACTACTGACAAGGAAACCTCTCGAACCCGACCCTCGAAACGTACCCTTTAATCCCATAGATCTTATTGAAAAATTTTAGTACCAATAAAACGAAAAATAAATCACGTTTACCCTTACAGAAAATAGGGGATGCAACGCCTTGCCGTAAAACCATGCTAGTGCAAGCGCCTTTTTAAAGAAATATAATGGCGTTTATTTTATTAAAAAGATCCAAATAGTTCTTGAGATATTTAAAAAAAAACTGTGTTAAGCGAAACAATAAGCAAAAAATTAAATTCAATGAATTTCATTCAGGAGGAAAATTCAATCGCGTGAATTACACGACGTATATTTTTGGACTAGCAAAAGAGCTAGACTTGGATTATGACGAGCCGGAAATTGCAAAGAAAATAATTTCTCACTTCGGACGTGAAATTCGACATAGTTTAATAGATCAACAGATAAAGAACAAAAATGAATGTTCACGGTTTTGGCAGAGTACGATGCCGAGGAGGCAAAAGAAAAACGCTCTGACAGATTTTCGAATAAGAAAACTTTTAATAAATTTCCGTCGAATGAAAAAGACGAGAAAAAAGAAAGGATACTATATTAAAACTACAAATTTAATAAAGAGATAAGGGAGGGCCAAGAGAGCCGCTCGATAAATACGATTAAGTATGACGACAAAAGTCATGTGAATATGTATAAAATTCGCGAGAATAAAAGCACATATCAACCCACCGTAAAGACGCGATTTAAAACTAAGGAAAAATTCAAAAATTATAATAAAAGCAGCGCGAATAAATTTAAAAACGCTGATAAATCGATTAATCTAAACGAGGAAGCAGAGCTCTAGAAACTCTTTCTAACTATTAATGACGAGTCGGAAAACTAGAGAGAGTCGTGGATAGTAAATTTCTATACAAAGTTTGTGAAAAATTACGCGATGCATCTAGCCCCATTAATAGGTCTGTTAAAGAAAAATACGAAATTTAAATGGGAAGCAGAGCATCAAAATGCTTTTGAAAATATTAAGAAACTCTTCGATGCGAATTTAATATTGAAATTCGCGAATCCGAGCAAGCCCTATATTATTTTTAAATGCTTCTATTTTTAATTTTCTATATTCACTTGCAGACCTAACGTCAGTTATTGTATTTTCATCTTCACTTTCATTTTTTTTATGTTCATCGATTAATTCTTGTAAGTTTCTTGATTCAAACCAATTTATAAGAGTTAGTTTTAGATTGAACTCGACAAAAATTCCATTAACATTGCAGCTTTCACACTGTTCATAAGCAGTTACCGGAGATATTTTAGAAAAAACTCCTAAATAATGATAACAATCTTCGCAGATCTGGTGTTTTTTAACTGTCTCAGAGTTTGAAGGTAGCAGAGAAAAAAGTAATTTTAAAAATTTGTACTTAGTTTTCGGTAGATTATTAGGTTTTGGAAATAGAACGCTCAAAATTAATAATAAATCTCAGGTTATAAAAACGCGGCTCTCTCACACAGCAAGACCTTTTTTCGGCTCCGAACCGCTGCCAGAGTGCTCACCCGCTCAGGTCTAGCGCTCTGCCCGTCAATCGATCCCCCGCCAAGCTACAACTTCGTGTTGCAAATGCAAAAAGTTTTATTTAGTTTTTATCTAATAAGAAGCGTTTTAGGGTGAAAAATCAGACGCCGAAATGAATTCTAGAATCGAAATTTGAAAAATACTGCATACGTCGCAGCTTATTTTAAAAACGAATATTTGTATGTAAGTATATGTAATTATTTAATATTTTAGATGTGAACTTTGGATTTATATTAAACAACAATAAAAAAGCCCGGTCAAGTTGATAAAATATGAGATTTGTTTCACTAATAAATTTTAGGAACATTATTCAATAATAGCCAGTGGTATAAAACTTACATCATTATTTGTATAATCCATTATTTCCAAAAATTGTTCGATTTCAGGTAACAAATTTTGTTCAGCTGGATTCGAATTTTCATTCCGTGGAATTCTCGAATCCCATCTATGCTGGTTACTACGAGGAACTTCGATATTCTATTAACAACACATTTTTTTAGTGCTTTTAATAAATACTATCAGTTTATGGTATAATAGCATGAAAATTAAATACCGTATTTCCGAAGTAGTTTTTATAAAACTCAGGTCTCATAATGTGAACTAATAAGTAGGAAATTTCAATATTTAAATATTCGACATACTCAATTCTGCAGCGTAACCTTAAAAACTTTTGAAAATTTTTCGAATAGAATGTCAAATACTGCTGTATTACTTGAAGCATGCGATAAAAGTATTCGATCAAGCAATGTATTCAGTCTCTTTATGTCGATTGTTTTCTAGATGTTTTTTTTTTGTTTGTTTGTTTGCTAGATCTAAAAGATAATTAATCCTGTCAAAAAATACGGAAACATAAGTGTAAGAATACCATTTGAATTTCAAAAAATGCAATATCTTTTGGAGTGTGAGGACAAATCGATGTGCGTGATTTACAAAAAATCAATCATCGTGGAAAACATCCAATTGTCATTGGTAGTGGGCGAAATTATTAAATTCTTGTGGCCAGAAGACGTCCCCAGAGCAAAAAAAAGGAATATTCTGGAAAAATAATTGCTACTGTTCGTAAGTACAGATTTACGGTATATTTAGGGTATAATAAAAACGAAGTTTTTATCATTTATATCCAAAATCTTTAGTTTGTAACCGAGGGATTTGCCATGGTCTATGAAAGGAACAGGGAAACAGGGTTCGTGGATCTGGGTGAATGAGTCAGGGCGAACACATGCGTGGGTTTAATAAATAAATTTATTAAATGTGCCTTATGAACTATACAAAAGAAATAGCGGAGCTAACAATCGGCTCCGATGCGGTTCGTAACCTGAAACAGACAAGAGCGCTCTACTGAAATACAATTACGGGTATATATCTAGTTTCGGTGTGCGAGTGTGTGTGTGTGTACGGGGTTACAT
>UELU01142432.1:0-16990 GCA_900490025.1 Megastigmus dorsalis
AAAATTGACTTGAATTTTTTTTATATTTCCTCGCATTTCCCCCGATTAAATTTTATTCCAATATTAATATTTTGATCAGCTCTAAAGAATAAAAAAATTTTGTACGTTTATCTAGGTTTATTTATTTCCTACGCATTCGTCGGCGTCCTCCTTTTCCTAGTCTATATCAAGTTTTCATTTAAAATTCTTTATTCAGTTAGAACGGAGTAATAAGCTCAGTATTTTCCATCCGGAAAAGCTGTTTATAGGTTATGTTATACATTTTCGGCAGTATTTTGCTTTAAAAAGTTTCCTTTGAATTATCGCAAGCCGTTTAAGAAACATTTTATCGTTGCATTCAGGTTTGAGAAGAAATATTTTTTTTTTGACCATAAAAAACACATCTTTTCAAGTTTAATCGATTTTTCTGGAGAAAAAAAATTGTAGGTTACTTTTTTCGATGGATTGATGTTTGTTCGACTGAAATATATAAGAAACACTGTTTATACAATAAAAGTAACACGAGTTGTAAACGTATGGCCAGATTTATAATTAAAAAACGAAAGTACCTCATTTTGCCCCGGATTTTCTAGATCTGAAAATTATTTTTGGGTGTTCCTGATATTTTTCTTTTATTCTACACTACTCAATGTATATCCTGTCCAAATTTTATCCAATTTGGTTCACGCAATCGTCAGATATTAGGTTTACGAACAGGAAAAAAAATTTTTTCACACTGTGCGGCGGTGATGAGTGCTGCGAATTTCTTATAAATGGCATTATTGATGAAACTCGTACTGACGTTAAACTTGATAACATGGCGTTCGCAGCAATCAGCACTGTCCTTCCTACACTTTATCGAAAGGAAGTTCGCCTCGCCAGTAGAAAGCGCGTATATGATATCCTTCGCGCTAAGCGCGCTTATACGAACAAATAACTCACTACTGAAAATGTCAAATCTTCTCCTCTTGGCTCGGAGTCTGCTACGCATTTGCCAGATAGGAAAATTTTTATCAATAAATTGTTGCACCCAGAAGTGTTCAGGGAATTTGTAAGCCAAAAGCAGTTAGATTTAAGGCTCGGCTTTAAGTACATCAGGCAATCTTTGTGGGCGTTATTTATCGACCACCCAAAACAGCTTTTAATAATGATCGTGATTTCCTGAGTTCTCTGAGAGACCTTAGTGGTAACTAGCGCCACAAGATGATTGTGGGTGATCTGAATGCAGATCTGTTCTCGACGACTGGTGATTCTGAGTTCGTTCAGCGATTAGCTGACGAACTCTCAGTTAAGATCATCCAGCATGGCTCGACGCATCATACTGAGACATCTAACACATAGATTGACTTAATATTTGTAGACGATAACGATACGGTACTTCATTATGGGAATAGCTTGGCCCCCTTTCGCAGCAAATACAGCATCATCGATGTTAACATTGACTTTCACGTTGCCTCTCCTCGTAAAGAGTATTAGAAGCTATAATAAGATAACCCTGGTTGAACTTAATGAGTTCTTGTGTCGCTGCGATTGGTCGTCGCTTTCTCAAAATACCTTAGATTCTGAATTTGACATAAATGGGGCGCTTGTATGTCTTATTGTTAGTGTCAATCTATTGGACGCTATAAATGAACTTGCACCGTTAAAAACTGTAACTCCTCGTAGAGGAAAAGCCCCATGGATTGGCACTGAGCTTCACCTGCTCATCAACAAACATAATGCCACGCATAGATGGTATAAAAAGACTGGGAATGCCGCTCGACTGGACGAATTCCTTTATTTACGCAATCAGGTTGAGATGTGCATGGATTAAGAGCGTAATCTTGGCTATAAATGTCGGTAATTATACTCGTCCGACTTTTTCTTAAAGGTGAGTAGCACCAATATGATTTTTAAATTAAATTAAAGCAGTAGTATTTTTTTGCAACAAAGGCGGCAATAGTACATCACGATACTAGTAATATAAAGTGATTTTATCCTCGTGTCAAAAGGTTACAGGAGAGTGATATCTATTTCTCGCTCATGTATTGATCCGTATTTTATGACAATATGACATCCCGCCTTTAGATAAAGAAATTTTAAAGAACATTTTTACAACATGGACTTAGATTTGTAAGCAGGTGCAATAACCTGACTCTCGCCCTTGCACTCGTACGAGCGAAAATTAAAAATAGTAGAAATTGCCAAACCTTTCCTCCACCCTACCAATAAAAGCGAGGCCATAAAAGGCCACCCGTGAGGATTTAGTTTCAGTTTCAAACAAACCTCAGCATTTCGGTTATTTTGCATCTTTTATTTATCAGTATTTCTGTACTTTTTTTCGTAAGTATTAATTACTCTCTCGATTATTGTAGGGTTAATATTACATGTGTATTACTAAACTTTTAGTAAATTTTCTAAATTTTCTGGATCTTTAGACGTTATCGAAATCACATTTGTTAATTATGAAAATTATGGTTATTCTTTAACGATAGATCTTTGATAATGTTCATTTTAAAATTCGATACTTTTCATACTTTTTTCGTTTAATTTTCAATATCTTAAAATCTTGCAAGTTGAGTTCAATTCTATCAACTACAAGTAATTGGGTCCAACTCGAAAAATGTTGGAATATTGAAAATTAAACGAAAAAAGTATGAAAGAATAATCGCTGGTAATTATGCTCCACCAGCTTTCCCTTGACAATGATAATTTATATTGTGACGAAATGTCACAAGTGTACATGCCGAATATACCGCGCACATTAGTACTCCTATCCGACCGCTAGGCGGCGAAGGCGCAACCGCGAACAGAAAAGTATTCCTTAGGATACATATAGAACCGCGAGAATCCGACTGGTCAGCGTTCGAGTAAGCTAGCTCTGACAGTACTCTGACTTTGAAGGCTTCTTATAATCTAGCTCGCTCAATCTCTCATGTGAGATAGGTGGTTGCGCCTGTCACACCTCTTGTAAAAAGGCTTGGTGGTTTCACCATCCTTTTAAAGAGACTACAAGGAGTTGACCTACAGTCTTCCCACTGGGTGTGACCGCACACACCCAAGCTAGTCATCGGTAAGTCTACTTGAGACTACCGTACCGTATCGTTACCTGTTCGCAATGCCACCGCCTGAAAGGCGTTTTTGCCTACGACAGCCAACTAGGGTGACTTCCGTCGCACACTTATATTTCTTGGCGAAATACATTTTGTAAGACGTTTACTTTAGTATACTTATTTTTAGCGAAATATAATTGTTAAGTTTCATTCACTACAATTAATAGTATATAACATGACTATTAAGTTTATTTACTTCAATTAATATTTAAATAGAATTGTTAAGTTTATTTGCTACGATTAATATTGAAATATAATTATTAAGTTTATTCACTACAGTTCTGCCCCAACCGACTTCTTCAAGAAATTAACGGACAAGTTAACCGACAATGCACACACTATCGAAACGATACGGAAATGGAACTGCCACTTTTCGGTTAAAGATCTATACTCTTTCATCGACGGGGCAACCGGACTACAAAAAGCATACAAGCTAAAAGAGGCAGACCTCCTGTAAGGCATACCGGAGCTTCTGCGCGACGAACCGCTCGAATAGCATTGCAACAATCTCCACACTTGGGAGTCATGGGCCGATTTCGTCTAGGAATTAATAATCTACTTCCTACCCGTAGATGAGGAAAACAATCTCGAAGAAGCAATTTATAACCGCAAGCAGGGCGCAGACGAAAACATCAGCCCCTTTGTTACCAACCTCCAAACCCTAATCAGACGGAAAGGCGGCCACACAGACAAACAACAACTAGATCGCGTGTACAAAAATTTAAAACCCGGCTACCAGCTCCACTTCGCGAGAGAGGACATACACTCGATCGCAGAGATCGTACGGAAAGGCGAACGATTCGAAGAGTTAATACGACGCAAAAACACCGAGAGTACCCACACATTAACTCGCAACACTCACAACATGTCTTTAGCAGCAGCCGACACACCATATAGCCGGGAAGGTTGCTGCTGGAGGTGCAAACGAGCTGGACACTGCCGCCGTGAATGTAAAAGCCCGGGAAAAATGTTCTGCTCATACTGCGGTAAGGATAACATCCTCACCGTCAAATGCCCATGCTACAGACCGGGAAACGCGTAAATGGGCGGGTTGCAAGGAGGCGGGACTCAGCCCAAAAATTAAGTGGCGGCCGCGTCACACTCTCTCGGTTTGTGTGGCAGAACGTCCAGTAACAGCCCTAATTGATCATTCATGAGCGAAGGTATAGCAGCAACTTGCCGCAGGCACGGATGGCACACAAATAGAGAGTACCTTTCGGCAGTCGTGGCCAACGGTAAAGAAACTGACATAGACAAGAGCCTAGAAGGAACCATCCTTATCATGAATAGAAAGATTAACCATACATTCCTCCTGCCTTCGCTCCCACACGAAATTCTCGACAAAATCGAATATCCAGCATCGAACTTCGGTATACCAATAAACACCATCACCCGAACCAACACATCACCGCCGTCACTACCGCCCCCCGTGAAATATGAATTCTGCTCCTCCGAAGGCTTGAAACCGTTAGATGATTCGGAAACGAAGAGATTAGAAGAATTCCTCCATACCAAAATAAGCCAATTTGACGACATAAAAGGTCCGACTCCTCTGCTAAAGCATCATATTAAGCTAGTAGACCTGACACCAGTAAAACAACGATATACACCGCGAAATCCAGCAATCCAGCAAATTATCGACGAAGAAACCGGAAGAATGCTCGAAGAACAAGTCGTCGAACAATCTTTTAGTCCATGGAGCTCACCCTTCGTCATCGCACGAAAAAAAAAAGGTAAACCACGATTCTGCATTGACTACAGACGCCTCAACAAACACTGTGAACAAGACGCATACCCCTTGCCCCAAATCAAGGCCACCATCGACAAACTACGGGGGGCCAAATACCTGTCAGCAACTGACCTCAAAAATGGATACTGGCAAGTGGAACTAACCGAAGAAAGCAAATCGATCACCGTATTTACCGTACCCGGTCACGGCTTACTCCAGTTCCGAATCCTACCTTCCGGCCTCCACTAAGCGCCATCCACATTTCAAAGGCTCCTCGATATGGTCATAGGACCGGAAATTGAAAAATTTGCATTCGCTTATCTTGATGACATCATAATCGTCAGCAAAAACTTTGACCAACATCTACAACCCCTTGACTTAGTTTTTGACCGACTACGCTCCGCAAACTTAAAAATGAATCATGAAAAATGAAAGTTCTGTGTGGACTCGTTAACATACTTGGGCCACGTCATCGATAGGAACAGAATTCACACGGACCCACAAACGGTGCAAGCCGTGACCGAGATGGCATCATCATCAAATCTGAAAGAATTATGTTGATTTCTCGGCTCAATATCGTGGCCGTTTTATCCCAAATGCATCAACAATAATAGCCCCTTCAACCAATCTTCAAAGAAAATCGGTAAGATGGCACTTGGGAGAAGAACAGCAACGGGTGTTCGATTCACTCAAACAACATCTGGTGTTTACATCCATTCTAGCCTGTCCTGATTTTACAAAATCATTCGCTTTCCAAACAGACGCCAGCACAACCGGCATGCTTGACACAGGAGCTTGACGGAGCCTTACGTGTGATCACCTACGCAAGCCGCACACTGAATAACGCAGAAAGGAATTACACGGTAACCGAGCTGGAATATCTAGCCGCAGTTTTGGGAATGCAAAAACTCAGAGAGTACTTACAATTAGAAGGATACCACTTTACCATCATTACCGACCACCAATCATAACAATGGCTGTACAAAATCGAATCACCGTCAGATAGGCTAGCTCATTGGGCACTCGATCTACAACAATACGATTTTGACATTAAATACCGCAAAGGCTCGGAAATTGTAATTGCCGACATGCTCTGAAGACAGAGAACGATGGTGGCCGAGATTAAAACAACATATAGGTGGTACAAGAAAATTTTTCAGAGAGTACAAACGAAACCACGGGAGTTGCTGACTTATACGATTAAATACAGTCGGCTATACAGACACATTATAACCAGCTTAAATTTTAACGACACTAGCGACAAAGAGGATAGGAAACTGTGCGTCCCGACCGATATGCGCGTACAGATACTACAGGAAATCCACGATGCCGAAACGGTCGGTCTCCTAGGAATCACTAAAAAAGCCACCGAATACGTACGTAATTGCATCACGTGTTAGAAATATCAAAGCGACCAGAAACAGACACAGGGTGAGATGCACGTGCACAACATCGACCAACCCTGGCAATGCATTAATTTGGTTCTCGTACGTCCACTCCCAAGGTCATCCAATGGCCACAAATCGTTATTAGTCATGCAGGACAAATTCGCGAAATGGATGGAATCTCGACCGCTGTGTACAGCCACCGCAAAGGCCGTCACCACAAAATTTAAAGACTTGGTTTTATGACATGGATATCCCGAAACAGCGGTTACCGACAACGGAACAGTTCGTGGGCTACACTCCCGCCTACCTAAATTTTGCCTGAAGCGCTTACACGAAGCATACGAATTTGTACGAGTCAAATCGGCAATGGCTTTCCAAAAACAAACCCGTTATTATAACTTAGTCGCAGGCTGTGGAAATCGAACATTGGCACTCAAGTCTTCAAACGCCCACACACACTCTCCGACAAAACAAAGAGTCGAAATGCGAAGCTAGCCCTAAGTATGACGGACCGTTCACTGTTTACAAACAACGGTCGCTAGTCATACATGACCTCAATGTAAGCAACGTAAAAACTTTACCGGCCACTTCGGCCACGTCGTGCGTAAAGAGATCAGTCATCATGGAACTATCAACCGCAACGCAAGCCTGACAAGAAAGCTGTGCAGTCCGACAATGGTCGTCCCAAAGGTCTGGCCTCCGGTCGCCGAAGCCCCAGGGCCCAGCGCACCAACATCCACTACCGCTACGTCCTCCTCCGCCAGGCTTTAGACCGACTACCAGAAGACCAGCAACTACGATAGCGCTGGACAGCAACGTCATCCCGCGCTAAACCAAACGCCGGCGCAACCCGCAGAGGAGGGAGGAGGCGGCACCCTAGTACTCCACCGGGGCGACTGGTAGTGGCATACCAGCTCCCTGATTGTGGCGAGGTTTTAATCCCGTGGGGGAACTATAAGTGGACGCAATAGACCTGGATTAACGGGGCCCAAGCGACTGCTCCGTCTGAAGAACCAACAAATCACCACGTAGACCAAATGGAAACCATGCGATTAAGTTTTTCTTTTCTTTTCGAAAACCCTCCAAAGAAAGAGGGGAATGTGATGAAATGTCACAAGTGTTCATACCGAATATACCATGCGCATTAGTAGAAAACTATTCCTTAGGATGCATATAGAACCGTGAGAATCCGACTAGTCAGCGTTCGAGTAAGCTAGATCTGATAGTACGTCGATTTAGAAGGCTTTTTATAATCTAGCTCGCTCGATCTCCCATGCGAGATAGGTGGTTTCGCCTTTCTCACATTTTGTAAAGAGGCTTGGTGGTTTCGTCATCCTTTAAAGAGACTGCAAGGAGTTGACCTACAGTCACCTCCTCTGTGTGTGACCGCACACACCCGAACTGGCTGTCGGCAAGTCTACTTGAGACTACCGTACCGTACCGTTACCTGTCCGCAACGTCACTGCCTGAAAGGCGTTTTTTCCAACGATTTTCGCGAACGCGACATTTCTTGGCGAAATACATTTTATAAGACGCTTAGTTTAGTATACTTATCTTTAGTAAAACATAATTGTTAAGTTTCATTCACTACAATTAATAGTATAACATGACAATTAAGTTTTTTTACTACAATTAAAATTTAAAAATAATTATTAAGTTTATTTGCTACGATTAATATTGAAATATAATTATTTAGTTTATTCATTACAGTTAATAGTGAAATATAATTATTAAGTTCAATAGAAAATGTGTGACAGACGGTTCTTCGTACCTTCTCTGTTATAGAGTACCAGCGATTGAATATAGTGAAGCCGTACTTGAAGAGCCCGGCCCGAGCACCGAACTCAATCATTGTACATATTTTAATTGTTATTATTATTGAATAAATATTCAGATTATTATTACATAATAAATCTCGAGTTAAGAGTATCGAACCTACATCATCCTCCGGGTAAAGTTTTCTGCAGTCCTACTACCACACGGCTGTGGGAGTTTGACCCGTGCGTGGAGTACGCGGAGACCTGATAAATCCCAAATTTAGTCAGAAACTTTGAAAATCTGATAAAACTCTGTCAATATGAGGTTTTTCATAGTTTTTGACTAATTTCGGGATTGCCCATGGCTTCATGTTGATTTAAAAATATTCTTTAGAATCATTGTAAGTATGACGAAGGTCACTTTTTGTCGAGAATGAAAGCAATATTTATTCTGAAGTGCAAAACCAGATGCATAGCAGTGCTCACGATGCCACGTCATAAAGACATATCAGTCGGTAAAACAGGCGATTCTGACGTCCCCTGAAGGAGAATTTATATCAAAATGTGAAGGATAAAATAATAATCAAATAGAGTGATTGATAAAAAGTAGTTCCTTTGTGCATGTAAAATTGAATGTTACCATATATCCTTTTGAAGTCTTTTGAGAGAACATCATCTTAAACCTTAATTGCGATCTATTTCTAAAAGTGAGCAGTAAACAGTGTAAATCAATTATTTCAATAAGTTAATTTAAAAATATGTTGCTACTTGCCCTCAACAATGAGAATTCTCATAAGTTATATTACAAAAAATTTTATTATCCTAATTAATTAATGAATTCTATCTCTAAAATTTCGAAGTTTATTCAGCGTAATTTTTAAAATGAATTATTTTTGAAAAACAGGTATGAAAATACGTAACGGTGCAGCCGTAACATCTTCAAAACCTAATTGAGGAAATGTAATTGTTTAAAATAATACTAACTACTTATTCGACGTCTTAAATTCGAATGTCATCTGCAAGTATTTTTTTTTTAATTATCTACTTTCAAAATTATTCAAAACATTATGAAAATTTTTAGCTTTACATGGGATTAACAGCTACATTTTTAAATCTTTGTCAATATTCTAATTTAACTATTCTTTTAAAATTAAAGTATTTTTGAAAGCATATATGAGGCGTTTCACGTCAACTCTCTAAGCGCGGCGCGGGAGCGCTTAATAGTGCTGTTTTCAGCTCATGTTTAAAGGGCTAAAATGCACCTAGAAATTATTATAACGAAGTGATTTCGATGTATTTTTTCCTCAGCTTTCCGATGGTCTTCTCAGATTTGTAAAACTTTCTTAATTTGACCTTGAAAAAATATATAATGTGCTATATCTCAAAAAATGCATTTTTAATATTTTTTTTGACCTGCTAGATCGAAAGAGGAGAAAATTTACACGTCGATATAGCTATTTTCTGGAAAGGGGTTTTTTGATTTTATCGAGATATCATTCAACAAACACAAGGCGCTCGACCAGTCGCGGCGCGCCGGGCGTGCTACTGCTGCAGACCTTTACTCTTAGCTGCTCGACTAACCATCATTACAATTTATACTCCAAAGCTTTTAAAGCTTATTCAAATCTTTTTAACAATTTTTGACTTTTTTAATTTAGGAAATAAATCCGTACTCGGATGCCAAAGATGTTTTTTTAAGTTTCATAGTCTTACGATCTATTGGAATAAAAGCGTGATATTATAAAGTACCTGGGATGAACTTGGCCTTATCGATTCGGACTTTTAATTTCTTTGAATTTTTTTCATAAGCTGCTTTACTACTAAAGAAAATTTCCGTTTCTTTGCAATACTTTTGTGCCCAATTATATAGATCGTAAGCTGTAACTATTTTGTTAGTTCCTGTAAGCTGCAAGCTAGCTCTGCGGGCTCCTCTTTTCAAATTTGCATCTATACCATCGCATCCACTTTTGCCGTGTGTAGTGGCAAAAAAATGCCATTCAGCTTTAATTTGAAAATCTTTTTCATAAAAAGAAGATTGTGAAAATTACTCTTATTTTTAAAATGTTGTGCTGCTCCGTCAGTCACATAATAAATTTTTTTAAGTTTATGATGACTTTTAAGATAATTTATAATGATTTTCTAATATCCATATACCGAAACAGTATCATGATTAAGATTATCTGAAATAATAGCTATGCTTTTGTGTTTAAGTTCATCCTTTATTTTATAATACACCGTAACTGTAAATATAGTTGCTTGATTATTATTCCAATAGAATGATTGAGTTGCATTTTGAATAACAAAAGCGTAATTTTCGGCAAAATCAAAACAAATTACTACCTCTCCCTCTTAAACATTTTCTTTAAAATTTTTAACAAAAACCGCTTGTTGTTTAGCAAAAAAATCGTGGGTTTTTAATTTTACTAATCTATCTTTAAATATTTCGAGAAACTTAAAAACTTTTAATGTTTCAGAAGTAATTGAACAACGATCGGTTTGCTTCCATGATTCAAATTTAATTTCATGAATGCCAGGATTTATCAGAGCATTCGTCATAAATTTTTCAAGATTTGAAAAATTACTCTCGCAATCCAAACAATCACCTAAGAAACATTTATTGGATGGTTGAGTACATACAATTTTTCTTATACAGTCGTAATAATCTTCTAAGGGGGCATTAGTATTTTTTGTTAAGTGTTTCAAATTAAGAGCGTCTAGCATAAATTTCACATTTTCATGATGCACGCATACGCATACATTATGTGTGCCCCTAGTTCCAGCCAATACACAGTGTGGTGGTTTTAATTGCGTGAATTTTGTATAGCCTATCTTGACACTTTTATATTCATTTTAAAAAAAAATATAAATTTCATTCAAATTACCGAGAAGCAATCTCTTTTGAACGTGTAATCGTTCACCAGTAATTTGTTTTATTGAAATAAAATCTTTCATTCCATAATTTACTGATGTCATCACGTTCATAAAAGTTTTTTATCAAATTTTTAGTTTCATTAGGAAGCTCTTTTCCTTTATTTTTCAATGGTACAGTTAAAATACTTTCATCTGTATCTGTCTTTAGAATTTGTCTTGCTTCGCATTATATACAACCTAATTTTTTCATTAAATTTGTACGTGACCAAAATGTAGGAGCGAGCGAAAGTAACAAAATTCTTTCTTCTTTTAATTTTGTTTGAGAAAGCTGATTTTTTAAATTTTCAACTACTGCCATGGCAACTATATGATCTTCATCATCACAATTCAATTTAATTTTTTTACGTTTCTTATACAGTAAAATTTTGCATGAAACACAAACTTGTGCTCCATCTGGTATTGATGGAAATGATTCTTGTAATGATTTTGGGAATTCAGTCAATTCTTTACAGTGTTTATCCTTTCCTAAAGGATTGACACATGTAAAAAAACCCATATTTGTCTTAAAAAAGACAGATAAATGAAAGATTAATTGCAGTAAGTTTGTCTTGAAAAAGACAGATCAGTTAAAGATGAATCGCAAAGGCACAGTTAGTTCGTTAAGACAAAAAAACGCATACTTCAACGTTGCATATCAATCGTATACTTATAAACAAACTTGTATAATCACTTTCGAGCATCGGAATTTCAGTACAAGCCACCTATCGGTGGTTTCATAATTAAATTTTTCCTGAACATGTTGATTATTTTATAAAACAATCCTGAAGCATTTCTATTTTTTTGTAATATTCATATAATGAGAAAAAAATAATTATTAACTAAACAAATTAATAAACAAAAATACATTTGCATAAATAAAAGAAAATATAATTTATTTAATGCGTACGAAAGCCAATGAATAAATAAATGACAACGCATTCGCACGCTACCACCGAAGTTGTACGCGCGGCGCGCCGCGCCTGGTCGAGCGCCTTGTGTTTGTTGAATGATATCTCGATAAATTCAAAAAACCCCTTTCCAGAAAATAGCTATATGGACGTAAAATTTCCTCCTCTTTCGATCTAGCAGGTCAAAAAAATTATTAAAAATGCATTTTTTGAGATATAGCACATTTTATATTTTTTCAAGGTCAAATTAAGCAAATATAACAAATCTGAGAAAACCATCGGAAATCTGAGGAAAAAATACATCGAAATCACTTCGTTATGATAATTTCTAGGTGCATTTTAGCCCTTTAAACATGAGCTGAAAACAGCACGATTAAGCGCTCCCGCGCCGCGCTTGGAGAGTTGACGTGAAACGCCTCATATATAAAAAATCCTATTTGCACAAATAATTGGCAGCTAATTTTTTGAGTGAAATCACAAATGATCTATGTATAGGTAATTCACAAATTACGAAGATATGAAAAATTCTATTTTTAAAGACGTGTCAAAGATACATTTTAAATTGAATTTTAAACTGATTTACAATTATTTTTCTCGTTCCTTTGTTCGTAAATTTGTTCGTTCATGATTCTTAATTCAATGAGAACGCTTTCCGAAATAAAGTGTTCTTTAAAATTATCGGTACTTGTCGTTCCTCCCACGTTTTAATGTGAACCGCACAGACTCGAGTAAAGTATTTTAAAAAAATTCGATACGGTTTAAATATTTACAACTTTACAAGCAAGTCGTAAATAATTGTGTACATAAGATGGTTTTAAATTATCCGGTTTGTTTATTTATTCCATCTGTCACATTTACGTTTTCGATTAGTTCCATGTTCTGTTTAAAATATGGTACTTTAAAAGCTATTGAAGAAGGTACCAAAATTCTGAGCAGTACAAGCAAGTAACAATTAAATTTTTAAATTAAATTGTCGTCACTTCATTTTAATTAACTATTTTTTCTTTTTTCTCGTTTTCAAGTTAAGTCAATGTTTCTTGAAATAAAAGTATTTTTCGAAACATTCGATAAGGTGTGAGAATTTCAGTTTTACCGGCATTAAAATAAATCGATAAAGAACTAAAATTCTTGTCATTGCTCAATAACTGTTAATTAATTTTATTGGTACCTGTGATCTTAAGCTATTTAAAGTTTAACCAATGTCTATCCTGCACTTAATCAAATATTACGCGAAATGTTTGATAAAATTTTCTTCGCTCGAATAGCATATACTAGTAACTTTGCAACCAAACCTTTTAGTAATCACGCTCATTGAATCTTTTATCGTACATGATAATTGAAGCACTATTGTTTACCTAAAGTGATGCAGTACTCAACAAGTCCAATGATTAGGACCCACCAGATACGACACCTGCATACATATTTTTGTATCTTAAAGTGTATTCAATCATTTAGTTCGTGTACTTAATTTAATCAGTGCAATTAAAATGAATTACTTTTTAGCATTTTAATTAGATTAATCTCCAATTTTCTAAAACTTTTTTAAATTTTAAGCTAGTATCAGTATTTCTGCTATAAAGCATTGTTGTTTTGCTGTTGTAAGGTATCGTTTTCCTACCTCGTGGTTTGCTACTCTTACATTAATTTTACCACTTATTGGTGCCGGCGAACCTGTTGCCCGTTGCTCACTCCCGATAAGTATAGAAAACTCCTACCTTTATTGAAGGTCTCGCTGTTGTCCGGCTCCTCCTCGCCCGGGAAGCTAATGGGAAAAACGAATAGCGTGCAGGCCAGAAAAGAACAAAGCGTGGCAAGGGTTTGTGGGATAATAAAATGTTTTAATAATAATCTAATTAACACAGACACTCTACACAAAACTATTAAAAACGTATCGCGAAGCGCGATCGTATACCCGGCTACAAATGTCGTGAGGGCGATTCGCGATAAACTTCCAGCACAGGAATTTTCCCCAGTCTCGTTGTCGGCGGCAAGGCTCCACCGGGTCTCGAACCACAAATCATATACACACATACGTATCGAAAGAAAAGCTAAATCGTTTAATCAAAAAGTTCTCGCGTACTGTATATCAAATCTCCGCTCCTTTCTCTATCAAATTCTAAATTTTTGTTCCCTTAATTCGAATCGGCGTTCGTGACGAGTCGAAGCGGAAGAGTGAGCGCTCTTCGAATTTCGGCGCTGCCGTTGACGCCGCTCGCTGTCAGTGAAGGTCATTGCGCGGGCCGGTACGACAGACGGACGCTTCGCGACCGTAGGCGTCGCGAGTGAGGAGGTATGACGGTTGTGGCGGGCCTTTCAAAAGGAGCTCTGTTCGCGGTGGATCAAGCCGCGGCCCCCTCGCCTCGTCTCCACTCACTCGGTGCTGGCGCGTTCCTACGCCGCTGTCCTCGACCGACCCACTCGACTTCACGCCTCTGGATACCTGCCACTGCGTGCTCGTCGTCCGCCTCTGTGCTGATGGTGTCTCGTCTCGTTCGCTCTCCTTCGCTCGCTTCTCTCTCCCGCTCTTCCTTCTTTCACTCACACCTGCATTCATCATTCTTACTAGTTTCGCCTTGCCGGACCCTCTCGCTTCCTCAGTTCATTTTCATTACACTCTGTCGTACTGTGTATAACTTATATAATTTTATATGTATTAACTGTTATATTCTCGAACAGCTTTAAGTAAATTATTTCCATAGTAATGTATGTTTTTTTTAAATTTATACTTTGCCCAATTTTTGTTAAAATCGAAATACAGTGATTCAATAGATTGCTCACTTTTCGAACAAAAATAAGGCACATGAAAACAAAAATGCATGCACTTTAAGAGTAATGCTAATATATTATGATCGTGGGAATTTCAAGCACATACTATCTGCCAATGACTTCCAGATTTATTTGCTAACGCCTGCGGATAAACTTCTAGAGGGTACATCTCATCTGTCTAATGCGACCCGATTGCTATGATGCTTGATTCGAGAAATTATGTTAATGATTTGAAAGAAGCGGAAGTGCTATGCGTTGACTTGGGGGAGGGGCGCTTGTGCCTTTTTGTGATACAGTCGTGAGTCCCAGTGTTACATTAGATATCAAATTAACGTGAAAATCGCAGGTAGATCGTGTTACTAAAAAAAAGTGAATAAAGCCATTTATAGCCTGCGGTTCATAAGGGCATGTACCACCAAGACATGACGCAGAAGTCTGCTACAGATTTTAGCACTTCCCCGTCTTTATTACTGCTCCTGAGTAGAAATTCTACTGTGGCCCACGGTAGGTCTATATCCGAGCTTCCTCGATACACTTAAGGCCCTCGCGGGTGTTGCCAAATTTGGACCCACTGATGTGTGTAACGCCGTTTCTTAAGGGGACCCAATGTGTCAACCAGTTTGGGTCTAAAGTTGGTATACCACAATTGGATCCGCCTCATTAGGTCCATCTCCGGTACTACTTGACTACCCTGTATAGAGAATCACTGCAGTACTTAGTTGGCTCTTATCGAAAACTCCACAACGGATTTTTTATATGATCTTCTTTTTGTTCTTCAGATTAATCATAAAAAGAGCTGAAATTTCAAAAGCTTTTCCAAAGCTACTCTAATTAAGAGTAACGCCACGAAAAGCAGTCCGAATTCGGAACTCGGACTTAAAACTTTATATCACTTACAATTAGAACCTTTCTTATTTATTTTGCTTATAGGCGGCTATAACGAGCAGCCATCTAGCGGTCATAAAGGTTATTTGCGGCAGTTCACTTTGGGTCCAAATCCGGCTTTCCATTTACTTACACATTTATCATCAATTGCGGATCATCAGAATTTCCTTAAACGGTCATCCATACTACCGCCAAAATGGGTCCTCGTGTGGAATCTAGTATTAGGATTTTCCATAGAGGCACATTAATTCCGGTGTATTATGGAACTTCTTAATATAGATACCCTTACTGTAACCAGATTTGGACCCAAAATGGGATACAGTACGAAGATTATCCATAATTAATCATCAATTTCGGCATATTATGGGCCTACTTAATACGGTTATCCACACTTTATTGTAAAGAAAATTTATCAAAATCGTAATAGAAAATGTTACGTCTCACCCTTAATCGTTTTGCAAAACTTGGACCTGGTCAGGACCTATAATGTTTTCACGTATTACGTCAAACCCGATAGGGTCCATATGAGGCATTACACGTGAAATGTCCAGCGGCCCAAAATAAGCGCGAAATAAGGTACTTTTAAACTCGAGTAAAAAGAAGATAAATGTATGTGAAAAAATTGTATCAGGTATGGTTTTTGTAGATTTTGAGACGAGCTTTCCAATGGTACATTTCATTTTCCGGAATTTTCCCATTTTTACGGTGAAAATTCAAAAAGAAAACTTTTTCTTCATTTTTCTCAAAGATGGACCAATTTTATCTTTTTTTAAGTGTGTTCAGTCGAAAGATGAGGTTTTTTTACATTTAAATAATAAATAAAAAAAAGGGACTTTTTCGTTTATTTCGAGACAGAGTATGTTAAAGACCGCGCGAGCAACGTCGCGCGGCGCCGCGTTACACTGCACACGCGTATCAACCTATATTATTCAACTTTCTACTCATTTTAACCCTTTCAGTCACAGAAGCTTATATATAGAAAATTTATCAATTAAACTCTATTTTTATGTTCTATCAACACTAAAGTAACTAAAAATGCAGAAGTTTCAGGATTTTTAATGAGATATTAAAAAAATGACGAGAAAAATAAAAATAATAGGTAGCCTGTATATATATAGGCTTCTATGACTGAAAGGGTTAATAGGGAAAATGTACCTTTTAATTTTTTAAGTCTTTATTTTTCTGTTATTTAACTTATGAAATAATTTAATAAATAATTATATAATAGGCTCGTACACTTTCTCTTTAAACTTTTTTTTTATTTGATTTGACAATTCGTTTTAATGTTTTCTCGTTTCTCTTTTTGAAATTATATTTTTTAGTAAGTTTCTTTTTTCTATCTTTTAAAACGAATGTAGTACTTTCTTTAGAAGAAGAAAATTTCTTTAATTGCAGTGTGTTTGGTGTGATAGGTATAAAAGCATGGTATTGAAGTGTACCTTTTACTGTTATTGCTTTTTCAAATCTTTCTTTTAAGACGTCAACGGCAGTTTTATAACTTTCTTTGCTACTGAAAAAGATTTCGGTCTCTTTGCAAAAATTCTTTGCCCATAAATATAAATCATTAGCATTCAAA